>CAHIKZ030001612.1:567500-573603 GCA_903632075.3 Acanthosepion pharaonis
TGCTGCTACCCACCGCCGAAGACTGCGTAAGAGTCTCATGCAGAGAGTTAATAACAAAAGACTTGATTCTTCATACAGAATACGAGGGCCGGCGAAATATATAGCAGTATATGAGGTGCCTCCTCAGGGTATCGGAGAGCACCTGGCGGCTTTCTTTGGCCAGTACGGCGAGATTCTGGGTGCTTCTTGCGGTAGCCTGACTGGGGGATGGAGCTTCGATATCATGCTCGATCAAAAGGCTTTCCACTCTATCCCCAACTGCCTTGACGTTGGTGACCTGAAACTGCCGGTCATTGTGACCGGCCGTAAACCAGTTTGTTGGAAGTGCGGAGTGATTGGTCACCTCTCCTTTTTCTGTCCACAGAAGAAGGCCTCTGGAAGTCGGGTCCCAGCTGATCAAACTCCCCCTCTGACCGAGTCTTTAAAATCCGCCTCGCCTGTAATGGGCATGACAGCTGACGGGACTGGAGCGGTGAAACCCCCGGTTGGGCCAACATCAAAGCCCCCATTCCCCGAAGAGCCTTCTGCCGCTGTTTTGGGGGAGGGAAAGGGGGAATGGCAGGTGGCTGGCAGGGCCAGAGGGAAGCGTCTGACAGCGGGTCCTCAGTCCCCTGAAGCCCCTAGGACAGAAGGCACTAACAGCCCCACTCCCCCTGTCAACAGTAAGGGTGACGCCCCGGCCTCTTTTCCGACATTGAAGGAGCTACAAAGCAAGTACGATCCCGGCTTTGCAAAAACAGAAAAAATCAAGGCTCTCAAACAAAAACTAGACGACCAACGCAAATCCTACCCTACTAAGAAAGTGCTTCCCTCTAGTTCCACTGTCCAACATTCTACATAGTCTCCTCAAGCCTCTTCATCCAGTCAACCAAAGGTCAACTCTACAAAGAAGGGCACTCCCTCCGATTCCCCTGACCCGCCTCTTTCTTCTCAACCCTCAATCCCTCGTAGTAGAGAAAAGTCTTTACCCGCCACTCCATCCACTTCTTCTTCCCAGCCCTTAAACCCTCTCAGTAGAGACCCCAGCTCTTTTCGACAGAATTACACACCCCGTCACACCCCCATTTCTTCTCCCATGAAATCACAAATGCCCCCTCCCCAAAACGAAAGGGACCGAAGCCCCACTCATGACTCAAATTCTCAGAAAAAGAAATCAAAACCTATGTAAAACCTTGGACATGACGTGTGCAAAATATCCCCTTTACAGGCGGAAAACGCACGTGACTATGGTAACAGGATCAAAGATCTTAAGTACTTATTATCAATGAAGCAATTTGCAGAGAAAAACATCGAAGAACCCGAGAACTTTCCACCTGTAGAAAGGGTTCTAACCGTATTAAGGACTGGGGCAGGGGCGAAGCGAGCTTGGGCAATGCTCGAGGAAGCTGTAGCGGCTTTCAAAATGTCCCCGCCCATTGCAATCGTTGAGAACGATAAATTTAAAAAAATGAAGCAATTCTGTGCTGGGAGGGTCCCGGTTTTTGTTCACCCCTCCCTCTATAGAGCATTAAAACTGACGTTTCCTTGGGATATTGGCGGTATCTCCCAAGACGGCACCATCAAGACTGAGATTGGCCATGGGTCTATGGGAGAGGTTGTTGGTATTCTGACTCCGGCCATGTTCAAAACAGTATTGCAACCCTAATCTGTTTTCATCATGGCACTCTGGTTAGCTAGTTTAAATGTCCGGGGCCTGAGGTCCGAGTCTCGCAGGTAGAGGCTCTCTCGTGACCTTCAGCGCCTCGGGATGAATGTTTGTTGTGTGCAAAAGACCCGGTTTTCTTCTCATGACCGTGAGGATATACTGTCTAAGGGGTTCGCCCTTTATTCAGCATGTTTTGATGGTCGTTCGAGGGGTGTCTCTTGGCTAGTGAGCAGGTCTTTGAAGGCTGCTTGTACCCTTGTCTTCGCGGATCCGGCGGGCAGGCTTTGCGTGCTGGATGTTACCATAAAGTATAAGGTTCTACGTCTCATTGGGGTTTATGCGCCCAATAACCATGCTGAGCGGCCTGCTTTGTTTTGGCAGATCGCGGTGTACTTGACGACATCTCGTCGGGTAGTTTTAGCGGGGGATTGGAACGCAGTCTTTGACCCCGATATAGATCGTATAGGGCAAAAACAGGGTACTACCAACCCGGACGTGAAACCATTTCGGAACTTTATCGATGAGTTTGATCTTGTCGATAAATTCCGGAATGAACACCCTCGGGAGGTAGCATGGACTTGGACAAATAGTGGCAACTCGGCTCCTGGGACGCTTGCGAGCTACTTCGACCGAGTCCTAGTTTAGGAGAGTCGACGTAGGGCTCTTAGGGTGTCCAAGCTTCCAATATATAGTTTATACGGATCATAGGCTTGTCCGGGTCCGTGTAAACTTATTATTTGGTGAGCAGGGTTTCCGGGACCAGATGCTACTAATGATTCAGAGGGAATTGACGGGGGCGGTTGTGGGAAACGCTTGGTGGGATAAATTAAAATGCAAAATTAGAACGTTTGCTGCCGATTTTAGTCGTCGACTCAATCTAGATAGATTAGCGGCGCAAACGGCTTTAGAAGAAAAAGCTGATCGGGCCGTGAAATCCCGTGTTAGTGGGGAAATAGCCTTAGCTAAGGCAGAGTTGTCCTCCTTGCTTATCAAGAAGTATCAAGCTCTGGTAGACTTTCGCTCCCGGATCCGACTTTTGTATGTGACCCCCGGTGCGCTGGTGGAGGTGAATGGGGTAAGATCGAAGCCTTTCGTATAGTCTCGCTCCATTCGTCAAGGTTGTCCGCTTTCGCCTTTGCTTTACGTTCTTGCGTTGGAACCATTCCTTCGCAAGTTAAAGGCGAATCCAGTCCGGCGCGGAATTTCCCTGCCTAGGGCTACCACCTCAGCCAGGTATTCTGCCTATGCTGACGATGTTTCGGTTCTTGTGTCGAGCAGAGTCGAGATTGACTAAGTCAGCAAAGAGTTCACTGGCTATGAGATGGTGACAGGGGCCAAGATGAACCGCGATAAGTCTGTTGGCTTGCGGTTGGGTGCGTGGAAGGGAGTTTCTCTTGCCGGACCTTTCCTCTGGACGGATGGGCCGATCAAGATACTCGGCGTCTGGTTCGGTCCTGATCTCCAGTTGGAAATGAATTGGTCGAAGGTACAAGGGAAGGCCGAGATTGCGGTTAATATTAATCTCGGAGGAGACTTTCCCTGAAGGGAAGGGCGGAAGTATGTGTTTCACACATCTACCTGATTCTCCTGTACCGACTCTCTGTACTTTCACTCCCGTATGCCAGACTAATATTATTAGTACGAATCTTGTTCTCTTTCTTGTGGAGAGACAAGGCCCATATGGTATCTCGCGAGATCTGTTGCCTTCATCCCTCTGAGGGCGATCTGGCTATGCCTAGAATTGAGATTCGTCAATTAATGCTTCGCATCACCTTTCTAGACCGAATGTGTCGCGGATCGGATGAGGAGGGCGCCTTCTGGAAAGAAGACGTCCGTAAACATTTCCCATCCCTGCGAAGTGTGCACTCGTGCGAGGAAGAGACCGGCCGTACACCCCGATACGAGTGCTCCTTCTACCGCGAATGTTGTCGTGCTCTGAAGCTCCTCTTACGGGCTTCGGATAGCCTCTCCAACGCCCAGGCGTTGTCTCGTAAGGCATTGTATCAACTGTTAGGCGGGGGGCGTTCAAGATGATCTGATTGACGAGCTCGGTCTTACGAAGCAGGAGGCTCGCTCGATATGGCCTTGGGCGCCTGGGTTGAAATGCCTCAATAATGATGAGGCATCACTCACCTGGCTGATGATTCGTGGGGCCCTCTGGGTCGGCAAGAGACTTTGTTCAGCAGGCTAGGAGAAATATCCAAACTGCCGTCGCTGTACGGGGGAAGTCGAGACCATTGATCACGCCTCTTTTCAGTGCAGGACGGTAGTGCCGTTGTGCAAGTTTGTTGAAGGCCTCATGGTTCGCATGCTGCAGGGAAAGTTTTTTGTCCTTGAAGCCAGTTCTGTTTGTAGCAATGTGGCGCCGCAGATGACGAAGGCTGAACACTATGTGTTCTGTTGCTTACTGGGGGTCATGAGAGTCGTGATTTGGACGACGCGCCAGAAGGAATTCTATGAGGGCGAGAGGTTCACTTCTTCCCAACTGATCAGGTTCTTTAAGCATCAGCTTAAAGTCAAGATTAGGACGGAAAGGCGGCGGCTCACCTCATCAGAATTTGTCAAAAGGTGGGTGAATCTTGCGCGTATGTGCCGAGTAAAAGGGGCTGACCTTGAGTGGCATTTTGATGCCGGTTAGGCATAAGGATATTGTTTTCCTGTGTTGAACATAGGCAACCCATCCCGAGATTAGGTTTATGTAGGTTTTGTTTTTGATTTTTAGTTTTTCTTTCCTTTTTCAGTAAACTTAGCTCGGGTGTGTCTGCCCATTGGTCCCTTTTATTTCTGTCCCCATCCCCTCCCTCGTTTAGGTGGTCAGTGATGTCAGTTCTCTGGTGGATGCAGAGCGCCTTTCGTTTCGCGTGTGTGTTTTTCGTATTTGTTGTTGTGTATGAATGAGTGTGTGCCTGTGTGAATGCTTGGGAGGAATGAATGTCTCCTTTATTTTCATAGTCCCGCATTGATTTCGTCTGGTTAACTGATATTTCTGCCACATTTAAGGTTTGTGGGTTTTTTATTACTAACAAATTTTTGTTTAGTTTCTTTTAAATATATTTATGTTATATTGTATATACTCATTGGGGATCTTTTAAAAATTGTTGTTTTTATGCCCCTCCCCCCACAGACAATTTTTTACATAAGGGGACTATTTAGGACTTTCATTGAGACAAAGAGGTATTTTGGTTGGATGTATTAAGAAAGGTATGGATAAATGTGTTCTTTTGGTGATAGGAATATTGTTTTGTATGATAGGGTCAGTGGTTGTGCCTAGCTAAGTTTTATATTAAGACAAGTCATGACTGTCCTTTTCCCCACCCCCCTTTTTGGCCTTGTGCCACATTTGTTGTAATATTCACAGCAATAAATATTGCCAGCTTTCCCTGACGATATACTTAGGTCGGTTTGTCTGGCTCACTAGGTTTGACTAGGTCTGCTCTACGGTTGTATTGAGCTCTTTTTAGTTGTTTACTCGTGTCAAAGATTTTTCTTTGGGCTTTGAACCTGTATCTGTGCGATTTTATCGACAGACTTTCATGTTCCTGGCTCTTTCTTTTTTAAAACATTTTTTCCTTCAAGATTGATTTGATTATTGGCAAATCAAAAAATTCGAAGGTTTTTCGAGACGAGTATAGTTACCTATATTTATATACATCTTTATTATATATATATATATATATATATATATATATATATATATATATATACAGTGCTGTTCAATAAAAGTGACTCACCTAATTTTTAATAAATGTTCTATGTATATATATATATATATATATATATACATACATACATACATTTATATAAATCCATATATATATACATACATATATATATAAATACATATGTAAGCAAATATATGGATATAGATCCGACAGTATGAATAAAAATATACAGAAAAAACAAACAAAAATCTTAATATATAATTATGCTGTATTAATGTTAATATAAAGTCAACGTCGGACGTTTCGATCTATTTTAGACCATCATCAGGACTTATTTATAAAACATTATTAACATTAGAACATTTTCATGTTGAATTTTATATGTACTCACCATGGCCCCACTAATGTTTTTCCAATAATACCACCCCAGATCATTATGCCTCCACCGCCTTGTTGGCGTCTCAAACGCTGATGGCGATCCTGTCCGTTCATTACCCAGCCTTTGCACCATCTATCTGGCCCATCAAGTGTTGCTCGAATTTCGTCTGTGAACAAAACTTTAGAGAAGACAATCTTCATAATGTCCTCGGCCCATTTCAATCGATTTTGAATGTGATTTCTCGTCAATGGAGGCTTCGATACAGGTTTGAGTGTTGTTGCTATTTCCCTCAGATACTGACACCGAGTACTTTTAGACACAGTAAGATCCCCAATGCAACTGAAAAGCTCTTGACTGGTAAGCCCTGGGTCCTTCGTGGGCTCTCGTTTAAAATCGTAACATGAGACGATATGAAAT
>CAHIKZ030001613.1:0-35000 GCA_903632075.3 Acanthosepion pharaonis
AAGATCACACACATTTTACAAAGTTAAATTTCTTTGCAAAGTGTGAGCTGTACTTGTGAGTACATTTTTTGTATTTCTTTAAGTCATGGGCTACTAGGGATCTTGACAGTATGTCTATTGGAAACGTTTTTAATCAATCCTAGCGCTCCAACTAGAACTGGAATAATTGATGTCCTCGTGCACCACATTTATGAGATTTCTATTTCATGATGCTTGTATTTTGAAGATCTTGAAAGATACATTATATTCTGCAGGTATTGTTATGTCAATAAGGAATCACATTTGGTTATTGTGGTCTTTGATTACGGTGTTTCATGGTTAGTCTCCTTTTTCTGTTTGCGTATATTGTAAAGTCCCTTAGAATTGTTTAAAGTTTTATATTATTATTGTAAATATTATTATTATTTTTTTTATTTTCTTTGATTTCTGGCGTTTACACATTTCTTTCCGGGTCCCGCCCAGAGACCTAATGTTAGGAATGGCATCATGACACTTTTCACTGACAGAAAAAAAAAATTACATAGATAAAGCCCTTCGTAAAGTGTGGGCTGTACTTGTCAGAACATTTTTTTGTATCTCCTTGAGGCATGGACTTCCAGGAATCCCTTCAATTAGTCTACTGCAATCATTTCCAACCAGTCCTAGGGCTCCAACCACAACAGGGATTGTTGATGTTCCCATATGCCTTATTTTCGAGATTTCTATTTCAAGGTCCTTGTATTTTGATAGCTTTTTGAATATCTTCAAAGATACATTGCAGTCAGCAGGGATTGCTATATCAATAAGGAGGCACCGTTTTTGTTTGTGGTCTTTAATAACAATATCTGGGTGGTTGGCTTTGATTGATCTGTCAGTGTGTATTGTGTAGTCCCATAGAAATGTAACAGGTCCTATCTCCGAAACCGGATCTGGGTGGTGATCATACCAGTATGATTATTATTATTATTATTATTATTATTATTATTATTATTGTGATTTCTGCTATCTACCAAGTCTGCAGGAAGACATTGGGCAGGTAATGGTGAGTTGTTATGGCTACATTTCATGATCTGTTTTTCTACCTCCCATAATATCATTAGCGTTACATGGACAAAATAGTTTGAGGGCACTACGTATCAAGTGAATTTTTGTATTTCCCTTAAGATGGAATTTCGAGACATTTTTTCAATGTGTTACCATGTTCCTTCTTTTTCATTCCTAACGGAGCTACTATGACTGATACTATTTTGGTTTTCAATTTCTACATTTTTTTTTCTATTTCGATTTCCAGGTTTTTCTACTGCGATAGATTTTCAAATTACTTGGTTGCTATGTTACAGTCCGCTGGACAAGTCATATCAATTAGTATGCTAGTTTTTTTTTTTTGGGGGGGGAGGGGGGTTGAAAATTATGCCCGTCCTATTTTTTTCAATCTTCTTGTCAGTAAAGATGGTGTAATTCAATAGAATTGTGATATCTTTTATTCCTCTAACCGGCGATGGGTGATGATCATACCAGTGTTTATTAACATCTTTTCGAAAATATTTCACGTTTTTGTAGTGTAAATATTACCCGACACTAACGTGACGAATTTTATATTCATTTGGTGCAAGTACAGAAGATCATGAGATGACGTATTATGTACATTTTTTACATTATTCGGACTATTGTCCTCATCCGTTTCGTTATATTTATTACAACGTTTCGGCCGGTGTACACTCCGAGCGTCTTCAGGTGATTGGAATGTCGAACAAGACCCGTTATTGCGCTCAATTGGGTAGACTGTTCTAGTTCCACGTGCCATGTTTAATGAATGTCAAATATCAATTATCTCCTGTTAAATTCCTCTCTAAAAGTTCTCCACTGCCTTAACCGGTATTGAACTCACATACTTTCGGTCCTATCACTGGATCTAACGAACGCCTTTATCCATTGTCCAATGTGTACTTGAGGACCACTTGAAGAAGGCCGGAGTGTACAACGGCCAAAACGTAGTAATAAATATGGCGACATAGATGAGGGCAATAGTACGAATAATGTAAATGATGTACATAATACCTTATCTCAGAAATATAGACAGATACTGAAGGGCCGAAACGTTGTAATAAATATGGCGACATAGATGAGGACAATAGTCCGAATAATGTAAATGATATACATAATACCTAATCTCAGAAATATAGACAGATACTGAAGGGCGGAAACGTTGTAATAAATATGGCGACATAGATGAGGACAATAGTCCGAATAATGTAAATGATGTACATAATACCTTATCTCAGAAATATAGACAGATACTGAAGGGCGGAAACGTTGTAATAAATATGGCGACATAGATGAGGACAATAGTCCGAATAATGTAAATGATGTACATAATACCTTATCTCAGAAATATAGACAGATACTGAAGGGCGGAAACGTTGTAATAAATATGGCGACATAGATGAGGACAATAGTCCGAATAATGTAAATGATGTACATAATACCTTATCTCAGAAATATAGACAGATACTGAAGGGCCGAAACGTTGTAATAAATATGGCGACATAGATGAGGACAATAGTCCGAATAATGTAAATGATGTACATAATACCTTATCTCAGAAATTTAGACAAATGTTTCTTGATATTTGTAAAGGAACCATCATTTTTGCATCCACATTATTATGTATGGTATTTGCCTGGAAGTTTCTAGACTTCTTTTTTTATTTTGATGTTTATTTTTTTACTTCCTACTATTGCTGATGCATATATTGCTTTGTTAAGAATTATATGTGTGTTTACTACACATAGAATTAATCTGAGTACTAAATTGTGGAGTTTAATATATTTTGAATTTATGCTTAGTTGGTCGTAATTTTAATATTTTTTCTCTTTCTTCCATTTCAATATTTTTTGTCTGACTTATATCCTCATCATTTTTCCTTTGACTTCTCTTATACTATTTTCGTTTTTCGTACAATAATTCGATTCAATAAGATTGCGATTCATGTTATTTCAGTCTTGCGAACGACTAAGATCACGCCTTTCTAACTCTTCTAAACTTTCAGCATTATCTTCGCAGGGAAAAGTGTGTATCTCATTTTCTTCATTATGATCTGTGCTTTGAGTGATCGTAAGTTTTTGTGTGCATTTTTGGTTTCCATTCATGTTCTGTTGATTCATCTATTCTGGATGCAGTTCTTTTTATTTGTTCAAATTCAGCATCTGCCAATCAGTTACTTTTCATGCTGTAACCTCTTAAATTGGCTAGTTTATTTTAGTCAATATACTTTCTAATTGCTTGTCTAAACTTTTTTCGTCAAATGTCATACATTTGGCGAGTGTTGTTTTTCGACCTCAGGTATGTTACCTCATGATGGACAGGCTTCCTGTTTATCAACTGGAAGAGTCATATTACGTATTTTGGTTTCATGTTTACTTCTCATATTGTTCTTCCGAGTGACACACGTGTACAAAACTCCACACAAAAGTTGTCCGGCATTGTAATCGTCTTTTACCGACAGGGTTCTAAAGCCTGCAAAAGATCGTTCGCGTTTTCATAACGCAGCAGCCATTCGCTCATCATAGGATGTTGTTCTGAGTTTTCCTTCTCCTAGATGGTTTTCAACACTGGGATTCAACGAAAAAAATAATTATATAATACTAGAGTATTATGTCTAAATAACAAATTATATAATTTTAATTATGATAAGAAGAAAATGGTTTAATTTAATTTTATTGCTATATTTATTTCCCTTTTTTATTTTTTACTGTTTTTGCTCCTGCGCTTGTTAATCAGATTAGTTGCTAATTAATTAAAAATAGTATTGTTGTTGCTACCATCACTATTACTTTTAAAGAAATTAGTTGTCAAAAAAATAAATAAATAAAGAAAAGCGAAAAGTTAATAATGTTTAGAATTTATACGAAGGATAACGTAACACCACTGCGAAATTTAAAGAAAATTAATGAATACAAATTATTATTATTATTATTATTATTATTATTATTATTAGAAAGATGCTGAGATTTCCATGGACAGAACAGGTGAGTAATGAAGAATTTCTAGACACAATGACAACAAAAATGACAGTTATAATCACTAGAAATGCTTTCTTGATTTATGAGTTTATTGAGAAAAAGAACGGCTAGGAAAACGTGATACTAAAGGAACATATTGAAGGCAGGGTTAGGGGTCAGAGGGAAAGACAGCATAACCTGCCTAATAAGAATGTGTAAAAGGATAATGCCACAAGGTATAAGAGAGATAACAAAAGAGATTTTTAAGAGCTATAAATGAGAGGAAACAGTGGAGAGTCATGGTCACTATCAAGGGACACGACACATAGAAGAAAAAGAAACAATGCTTCCGGCAGGGTACTTCGCTTCTTTCTTTAAATATCTACCATCCTATTCGGTAAAATATTCGAAATTTCGTATGCTATTTCCATTAATCGTGTACATTTTGTCTCTTTCTGTTTTTAATATTTCCATCCAAAGCAAGGGTGTAAAGACACTAGGAAGTCAGAAACAACGAGGGCAATAAAAAACAGAATACACGTAGACAGAAAATGTCGATTGACATTGATTTTCAAAAATATAAAAAAGTTGGGTGAGATACAGGAATCTGGAAAAGAGTTTCACAAGTTTGAAACTATTAGCATAGAACTAGTGCTTAACACAAGCAATTTCAAGACTGAAATTGTGAGACCTAACTGCCAATCTATTACTGTGCGTAAATTCATGACGTCGTGGTACCAACGAGGAAAGCACACCAGAACAAATAGCATTAATATATTTAGAGAAAATGCACAGATAAGCAATGATACGGCGGTCGAAAAAAAAACTGATGCTAAGTAAGGTCTCAGTTTGATATTAATATCTAAATACATAGGAGAAACAGCAAACCAAATGTGGCAGCAAAATCCGATGCACGGAAGAATGGTGAGCTAATAAATGTGCAAGACATATTCTAGCGAGAATAAAATTGCCTGGTGCGACATATGGTATCCACTTTCCAAGCAGCCGACCTATAAATAGATTCACGACAAGTATTTCGCCTCTAGCCAGTGGAAACGTGAAACAAAGAATGTGCAGTGAGTTACCCTTCTCCGCGTTAGCATCAGCCATATTGATGAAAAGTGAAAATGCTATTTATTGATCATTAGAGATCAGTTTTGTTTTAACTGCGTTAAATATGTCAAACCAATTATTATCATAGTTGACACAAGATTGTTGGTCATTTTCGGGATCAGTTGTCATTTTGATGTTATTGAGCCTCTTAGATTTACTTAAGACAGGGATAAAAGATTTTGTCTTCAGTATAAGAAACTGATAACATGAGGAAGCTCACTGGTGAAAAAGTGGAAAAAAATGTGTCCCGCATTATAGTAAAGCAATCTAGAGGATTGGCAGTTCAATATAACTCTCATTAGTTGATAAATAATATTGAATGAAGTCATAGAACAGAAACATCATAATCCCTGAAATTGTGACGAGGACCCGCAGGCGAAACCATGTCAAAGGCTTTCGATATATCTAAAATAATAACATGAGCTTCGCAATTCTTATATTATATCGTTAGTTTATTCTAATGAGAAAAGCTTAGGGATTGAAATTTACGCTGACAGAAAACACATAGATTTTTTCAAATACATTTTGTATTTTTGGCGAAGATGTACAGGAAACTGTTTTTCCAAACGTAATACTTAGCGTTGTATGCAAAGATATGTTGGAAACACCTGATGAAAACACCTTTCATAATACTATGTGTATTTAGGCGAAGATGTCCAAAGAAACTGTTTTACCAAACGTAATATTTAGCATTGCATGCAATGGTATGTTGGAAACACCTGATGGAAACACCTTTCCAAATACTTTGTGTATTTCTGGCGAAGATATAAAGGAAACAGTTTTTTTAAATGGAATGTTTAGCGTTGTATGCAAAGGTACGTAAATATTCTGCGTCTTTCATATAGTTTTAAAAACAAAAAAAACTTGCATTCATTATGTATAGTAGAACGAACAACACCTCATACATATTCCGCAAGGCAGGACTGTTGGTCAACTTGATGAAAGTGGTTTCAAAGACACCAACATTGACGGAAATAGCAGCAGCCATTTATCGGATATTAATTCAGCAAAAAAAATTGTCATTCAAAGAGATGTAACTGAGAATGTAAAGTAATCCTCTAGAAAAGATCTCAGGCTATAAAAACTGCTGCAATTAATGTTAAATTCGAAAGAGTGGAAAGTTATTGATTATTGAAGGGTAAAGAATTATTATAGTGCGCTTAGGAACCAATAGTAACACGTAACCTAATAAAATAATAATTTATTTCATCAAATTGTGATGAACAGACATAGGAAGAAGGTCTCTATATTTTTAATTTACTTATAATTAAAAAATTATATTGCAATTTGTCTTTTTCCATAATAAAACCTGATGCACACCCCTATATATATATATATATATATATATATATATATATATATATATATATATATATATGCGCGCGCGAGCGTGTGTAAATATATGATAAAGATTTAGTACATTTTTAATGAACGTTATCGTTTCAAAAGTGGTCAATATAAGGGATGGAACCTCTATCAATATAAGTGTGTACAATGAGGGCAAAGCGTTTTGTGCTTGAAGGCAAGCTGGAAGGAAAGCATGATTTGTTTTGGTTTGTTTTGTTTTATGGTGTATTAGCCTCAGTGTGTTATTTAATGCCGACAAAATTTTTATTACTGTTAAGATTTATTTCTTAAAAAATGTTGTGCTTGGAATTATGTATTGCTGGTAATGACTTTTTCTTCCAAGATTTTTTGCTGATAATACATTTACAAAATTTTATATATATATATATATATATATATATATATATATATATATATATACAGTGTAACCCGGATATAAGAGAGTTGTCGGGACAGGGAAGAAGTCTCTTATATCCGGGTTTGGTCTATTTTATATACATTAACACATGCTCTAATTTGGAACCAAATAAAATCTCTCTTATATCCGGGTTTCTCTTATATCCGGATTACAAGATATATATATATATATATATATATATTACAATATATATATATATATATATATATATATGTGTGTGTGTGTGTGTGTGTGTTTTAAACAAACAAAATCGCATAATAGGCCAGCAAATCAAAGGAATCCTTGTCGACCTAAACCGAATATAAACAAAATTCGCAAAGTGACAAACAGCCCAGGAGAAAACGAGGAACTACGAATAAATAACGATTTATTATTAAAATGGGAGAGAAGAAAAAGAGGTGGTGAGAAAAATATAGGTGTTCCAGTAAAAAAAAAATAGCAGCGAAAAACCGCTCTAACTCTAGAATTCTTCGTGAAATATTACAAGTAATATTCCTCATTTTACACACTGTTTGTTGTTGCATATATATTATAATTTTCCTCCGTGCGACACGTGTAAATATGTAGATAGGTAATTCTGTATGTGTTAGTGTTATAAAGGTCTCTCTTTTTCATTCAGCTTTTGAGATCCGTCCGTGAGTTACGATGTTATATCATGGATAAAATAATTTCCATAATGGGAGAAATGTAAATGGAAGAATAAATCATTGTTCCAAATATCTCTCCCATTATACAGCAATAATAAATTTTATACAGGCTTCTTTGAATTCAAGCGAAAAGTGATATCAACTTTTTTATTACAGTATCGCAGTTTGAATATAAAATATAACAACTCCGGTATAAACTTATAAAGAAACTTTTCCTAGTTCATAATGTTATTGATCACATAATTTAACCCTCTCTAGGTATGATCAGGAATAGTATTGTTATATTTTACGATAGAGAAACGTTTCGGTGAATTTCATTTTTCAAATATTTGAAGCCAACGTAAATTACATACAGCTATATCAAATACACAGTAATATGATAAAGATAAAAATTGTTACACTACGGTTTCTCAGAAGAAAGTACTCTCTTTGAAAATATCATTACATGCATTGACGTGCAACCAAGATTCATAATCAAATATTAAATTAACTTAAACGCATAAATCTGTAAAAAGGAAAGAAACTCAAGGTATAAATTGAAAAATGAGTACATTATTTTTAGACACACTTTGTATAGGAGTAAGAAATATTTTAATTAAAAACGAGATTCATTCAGAGGTTTCATAATTTTGTAGATCTGAGAAAAGAAGAAATATCAAGGTATTCTCGGAAATCAAAAATGCGAGTACATTGTTTTTGGGCACCAAATGTATAGGCGTAATACATATTTTAATTTAAAAACATATTCAGTCAGAGGTTTCATAATGTGGTAGATCGGAGTACAGAACAAAATTCAATGTATTCTCGGAAATTAAAAAAAAATGAGTACATTGGTTTTGGACACACGATATATAGCAGTAATAAATATTTTAATCTGAGGAAAGAAGAAAAATCAAGGTATTTAGGGAAATCAGAAAAGTGAGTACATTGTTTAAGGACACCATATGTATAGGAGTAATAAATATTTAGATTTAAAACAAGAATCAGTAAGAGGTTTCATAATTAGGTATTATCGAAGGAACAAATATTTACTAAAGTATTGTGTAGATTAATCTAATTTGAAAACCATTTTCTTTATGTGAAAGATATTTTGATTAATATGAATATTTGTTTTATATATGAAACTTTTCATTTATGTTAAGTGCTCATTATTCGTGAGCTTTGGCAAATATGGCGATGAAAGTAACCTTTTCTGTTTTTAATCAACTTTATACGTCAATAATTATTTGATTCCCATTTATATGTCAATACAGAAGGGATGACACTGTAGCAGGGCGGCTAGCTAATTCTCGCTGCAGACGCCTGCATAGGCACACTTGTTTTTTTCTCCATTCCCAAAGACCATCAGAGGTTTATACTGGAACTCTGCTGTGCGGACCTTAGCTTCCAGAAGAGAGCCTTTTATCTCGTGTCATCAACAGTCTGAATAAGGCAAGCACGCCCAAACACTCGTGACGATGACTTGTGATTTCGGGCTAGCACAACCATCGACGGCTCTCCAAGGTCTGTGTCTACCCAATTTCCTTCCCAAGGTTATAAGAAAACTATTTCTTTATCCCATTAAGTCTTCAGATTCACACTTTCTTTCTTCTGTTAAAAAAAAACACCCAGATATTTTAATCTCTCTAGTAGATTGAGTTTTTCATCTCCAATTTGTAATTTGCATGTTTTGTTGTTCCGTTTCCTGACAATCATCCATTCTGTCTCTTTAGAAATGATGTTTAGTTTGTTCTTCTCGTTTACCTTCACTACCTTCAGTTGGTTTTCGTTTAAGTTGATTTAAACAGCATCACTTATTCAATAGGTTAATAAATACAAGGACACATTTCCTTTCGCATTTTCCATTCTCTCCTTCTCACTGCTTATATGGAGGTCTATGTCTGCAAATATTTTTAATATATCCTGTATTATAATTCATTGTGATAGGTGTCAGAGGAAAAAGCGTCGAAAGACAGAATGACAAATGGACAAAGTCTCGAAAGACAAATGACAAATGGACTATGTATCGAATGACAAATGACAAATGGACAAAGTCACGAAAGACAAATAACGAATGGACAAAGTCTCGAAGACAAATGACGAATGTACAAAGTCTCGAAAGACAAATGACGAATGGACAAAGTATCGAAAGTATCGAATCGAAAGACAAATGACAAATGGACAAAGTCTCGAAAGGTAAATGACAAATGGACAAATAATGACAAAAGACAAATGGACAAAGTCACGAAAGACAAATAACGAATGGACAAAGTCTCGAAGACAAATGACGAATGTACAAAGTCTCGAAAGACAAATGACGAATGGACAAAGTATCGAAAGACAAATGACAAAGGGACTGAATCTCGAAAGACAAATGACTAATGGACTAAGTCTCGAAAGGTAAATGACAAATGGAGTAATTATCGAATGACAAAAGACAAATGGACAAAGTCTCGAAAGGCAAATGACGAATGGACAAAGTCTCGAAAGACAAATGGACTGAATCTCGAAAGACAAATGACAAATGGACTAAGTATCGAATAACAAATGACGTATGGACAAAGTATCGAAAGACAGAATGACGAATGTACAAAATGTTGGACAAAGTGTAGAGCGGACTAAATATCGAATGAACAAAGTACCGTACGAAAAAACAGTCGACTTAAATTCGAAATAGGCTGTCTGAGTTTTCTTTCCGAGTCGCTATACATGACAGCACCAATAGATGCTAATATTGTAAAAGTTATTGGTAGATGTCTAAATGACAGTTTTAAAAACTGGTAACCAAGCAGACTGTTTAGAGATTTTCAGTAGAATTTATTTTCTTGCTTGATTCGTAGACGTCTTCAGTTGTTCAGAATGTCAAATTTGAAGGCATTGAATATCACCAACTTCTTCAATTTGCTCCATAACGAAGTGAATGGTGACTCACATTGGTGGCTTCGTTTGAAATATCCATTCAAAAGGTTCTGCAATTCAAGTTTTCCCTCCTACTTCAGTTCGAATAAATTCCATTTTAACAAATCTTCGATTATTTCAGTCATTATATTAAATCATTTTCAACTAAAACTTTTAATGAGATAATTAATATTTAATGAGTTATGCGCTGTAGATATGAAATACATTTTTCAAGACGTATATAGTTGTCAATTATATCAGTATGTTTTGTCATTTCAGACATCATATAAGAGTAACGACAGACGATTTGAAACAACAAGAAAAAAGCATAAACATAATTCAAAAACTTATTGTCGAACTGAACATTTGTCGTTGATCTCATGTGCCTAATCAACATATCTTTTATTAATGGTGATCTTTCATAGCAAGATCTCCATAGATGCAAAGTAAATAAATATTCATATGAAAATGATTAATAAATATAGGTAATTCCCGACAGTAACTATGGACATTGAACTCATAAATATTGATTTTCTACCTACCAATCTCTCTCCCCCTCTCTCCATATATATATATATATATATATATATATATATATATATATATATATATATATATATATATATATATATATATACATTTAAACACACACACGCATATAAATATATATATATATATATATATATATATATATATATATATATATATATATATATATATATATATATATATATATATATATATATAATTATGGTGGATTCTCCAGTCGTATTGGACGTATGAGTGTCAGCAACTCGGTTCCTAGGAAGCGTCAGCCTGACACTAGCACATATGATTTGGTTACAGTGGTGAAGGCTTTGTGAAGAATCAGCCACACTTTTGGAACGGCTGAATACACCGACATGGTGCACTGCGTACCACAAGAGCCCCAAAGAATCTTCCGCACACCAGTTGTCATCCAAGACTATAGAACCCAGTCTGTCCTGCTAGTTACCCATTGCTAGAAGAATAAGAGAAGGATTCATAACTTTCCTAAGTATATTAGCACGTAAGTGAATGGAATTAGAACTCAGCTCCGAGCCCTCAGTTTGAACAGTCATATATTTCTTAGAAAAAAAAAAAAATATATATATATGTGTGTGTGTGTATGTATGTGTGTGTGCGTGTGCGAGTCTGTTTGTGTGCTTGTGAATGTGTGTGTGTGCTTGTGAGTGTGTGTGTGTGTGAGAGAGAGAGAGAGAGAGAGAGAGAGAGAGAGAGAGAGAGAGAGGGGTGTTCATATCTGGTTATTTGGAGTGATGCAATTGCGAGGTAAACAGCCATATAACTTTTCATCACACCTTCATATTATACACATATTTATCCGTACATAATTAGTTACAAATCAAATATGGAACACACACACACATACACAAACCCACATACACACACATACACACAGACACACATATATATATATATATATATATATGTGTGTGTGTGTGTGTGTGTGTGTGTGTGTGTGTGTGTAAAAGAATCCGTGCGTAAATAATCCAAATAGACCCTATGAATATAAAATATCAAAACTGATCAATTAAAGAGAGCTCAACATAATTTTTATTATAAATCATATAAACTAACATGTAATACCCATAAGAACACATCATTTCAGTTCTTATTCCCTGGTATTTAAACAGCTTAAAACATACCACCTTTTGTTTTACGTATCCAACTGTCAAGTGAGCAATACTATTCGTAAACGTCACTAACAATTGGTTCTTGTTGACCAGGAGTTGCCTTTTAGAGTAATTGTTGAAACATTAAATACTTCTGAATAACTAATTTCGGTTTTACTCTTCACCTGTAAAGACTGCAATTTCCTTTTAAAAAGGTTGAACGAACATGAAGATATGAGAAACATCTATCGGAGAAAAGCAAGCCATGTTGAACCGGAAAAATCGATCAGATCCATTGGACAAACATTGGTCATAACGACAACCCTTTGGAATGTCCTGAAAAAGAAAGAAATTACTTGTGTACTGAGCAAGAGACATTGAACAGGTCGGTCAAATAAAACAGCAGTTGACGACAGAAACATAGTGAGAACTGTGTGAAAAAATCCCAAAACAACACTCAGTGATATAACCAACAACGTCCACCGGTGGACGAAGACTTTAAGAGTAGAATAATACCAAACACTCATCAGCAATGAGCAATCGGAAGGCCAGTCTGGAATTTGCAAGGAAGTACAGAGATGACTGACAAGAGTTCTGGAAGAAAGTTTTAAGGACTAATGAGACCATGATTAATATGCAACAAAGTGATGAATAGGCAAATCTGAGGAGAAAGAATTCATCTACGAATGATGCAAAATGTATAATATTATGTATGACGCAAGGTGGAGGCTGTGACTTGGCTTGGGCTTGTATGACTCCTGCGATACGTACATACTTATTGATGATGCATCTTATGATAGTAGCTGCAGAATGAATACTGAAATCTACAGAAGCATTTTGTCTGCCAATTTACAGAAAAATGCATCCAAACAAAACAGGAGGAAGTTTAACAGGCAGCAGGACAATAATCCAAAATATTGTGACACCATTTGGGAAGCAAAGAAAAGGAAGAAAAGCAGGGAAAGAAATGAAATTTTGATAGTAACAAATGGCGAAAGGTTTCATTGCCATTGCAGAAAATTCTAAATAGATAAAAATTGACTGTGTCGTGGTATCGGGAATAGATAACAGCCACTTGGTGCTGGCGAAAATCTAATTGAAAAATTCCAGATCGGCTAGCTAAACTCCGGGACAGAAGAGATAAACATTTAACTGTGTCACAGGACTGCCTGACCACCCACAAGGAAAATAGGTTAAGTCTTTGTCGAGGGAAAGATATCGTTAGACAAGTCTGGGTTTTGTTAGAAAGGCTATAAGGGCCAAACAATATTATCGGAAGGGTTCGCCGTATTTGCTGGACGACCGCCCATTCTGATAATTGGCGAAAATCTGACTGACGAAGTCCAGATGAGAATTGAGGTTATCACACTACTGGTCGCGTTGTTCTGTTGGCGGCCAGAGAAGAAGAGAGAATAGAAAAGAAAAGAAGGAAAGGAAATAAAAAAAAGAAAAAAAAAGAGGAGATAATTTTCTTTTTCTTTGAGCAAGATTATTTTTTTAAGAAACAAGGCTAACCAGGTCACGCCCACACTGTTGATCGACCATTGGATGAATGTTAACGAGAGCCAGGCGGAGGTGATCATGTGATGCAGGGGAGGAGGCCTGCAACTAGTCCTTAGAGAGGATAAGTATAAGATGTTACTGCGAAGAAGTGGGAGGATCGTTGACGCCCTCTGAAGATAGGGGTAAGAGAAGACTTCCAAAAATGGAAATAATAAATTTTTCCTGACCCAAAACAAAAGAAGGGGATTGTGGATTTGGAATTATCAAGGAACCTCAAACCCCATCAAAGCCCACCCCGGTTTTGGTCGGCGTCCATATAAGCAAAGTCGCAACGAGCGAAAATGAGAGTTTCCCAGTTCAGTCCAGTTCGGATCAGCTTCCGCCTCGCATTAGCTGACTTGAAAGATTCGCGCAACTTCCGAACTCATCTTCAATCCAAGAACAATTTATTTTTGAAGAGCGATTTAGATCCATACCACCAAAATAAGTTTTACGACTATCGCCTGAAGACACAACAAGAACCAATTTCTTAAGGAACAGACGACTTGGGATGTTAAAACTCGCCTAACAAAAACAACGTGTCACAGTCCATATAGCGGGTTGGGAGATAGACGCAGTCCTATGTATCCAGCAACCAGATATAAAGTATTATCATTTTTTTTGATACCTTGAACTTTTGAGTTATTATTTTCTTTTCTTTTACACATATTTGTGCGATACCACCCTCATTTGAACTCAACTTGCATTACAACCCCAACGACTGATTGATTTCGGCTGCCTAAGTTCAATTCACAACGTGGGTAGGCGGACTGGAGATCAACGCAGTTACTTTAGTAACCAGATGTTGGAAGCGATTTGGTAACGACGAGGCTGATATCGGATCTGACCAGATTCCCATCCGAATCACCAAAAGGTTAGAACGTCACATTTGGGTGCCGCGACCAATACCAAGCCAGTTGGTCGTCACAGGACGGGACAACACGACTGACGCAGACAGGCGGACGTCACGCTTGGAGCGGCGACACCTGAACGAAACAGCGAGGAGCGAGCGAAGGCTGTAGGGACGTCACAATATAATGCCAGCACAACAAAGGTCTACATCAGGGGAAAAAGTGGACAGTTAGATTGGCAAATTCAATCACGGGATTTTAATCCAGTAGACCATGTATACTATCTTCTGACGAGGAGACTGAAGGAAGAAACTTCACGAAACAAAATAAAACTGAAAAAAGACTGCGTTAAAAATCTGGAAAAACATCATAGATGAAGAATGCGACAGTTTGGTAATGTCAATAAGCATTTATTGCAAGCAAGGTTAATGCAACCAAATATTAAATGTCATTTAATTTAGGACTACCTGTCCCCTTATTTTGTTCACCAAAAAATGTGTTGATTTGATACAAAAGGTGGTATGTCCTATGTTGTTTAACACATTTAAATTTAAATACCAAGAAATAAAAGCAGAAATTGTCAAATAGTTCCTTTTATTTCTTTTGTACTTTATAATAACTCCACACCAATCAAGGCGGAGATGCCACTAATACACAAGGAGTTACAGAGTGTGAAAGTCAGAGAAAAGACTGGGTATAGGGAGAGTGAGGAAAGGATATTAGCTGAACGGAAGTGAAGAAGTTAGAAGATGGCGATTGCCGTTGCTTATAAAGTTTTTAAGATTGTAGTTATCAGAGAAGCAAGTAAACAGAAGGGAGTTCCACAAGCGAGAAGTTCAAGAAAAGAAGTTGTTGGACTGGAAGTGCCAGATACATTTTAATATTTGAGAGTAAGCGGGTGGGACCTAAATGCCAATCTAGTAGTACGTTTAAATTCATGTAGTTAGGGTATCAGGGAGAAAGCTCCTCAAAGCTGTTAACATGAAATATTTGTAGACAAGACAGAGTGAAGCCACGTCACGTCAATGATAAATTGAATGTAGTCGTGCTGCCAAGTCAGGACCGATTATATTGTAGATCCTTTTTTGGAGTTTGTCAGGTAAATCAATATAAATTGCAGCAGCATCAAACCAGATATGACACCATTAGCCAATGCACGGACGAAAGTAGTATTGTAAATGTGTAAAACGCATTCTGACTTAGGCACGACACATTGATCCAAATTTCTTTGCAGTAGATGCAGCGATTGGTTCGATATAGTCGTTCCAATACAAGTCAGTTGAAAACGTGAGGCTAAGAAGTTATTGAACTCACACACTTTGGGTCCTGTCACGGGATCTAACTAACGCCGTTATCCACTGTGCCATGTGTCCTGTTAGTTAGAGCCAGTGACAGGACACAAAGAGTGTGAATTCAATAGCTTGTTAAGTCGCTGGAGAACTTGGAGAGGGGAATTAATAGGAGATAACTGATAAAAGGCACGTGGAAATAGAAAAGTCTATCCCATCGAGCGAAATAAAATTCCAATTACCTGAAGAAGTACGGAGCGTACAACGACCGAAATGTGATAAATATGGCAACAGAGATTAGGGGGCAATAGTCCGAATAATGTCAATAGTGAGCTGCGTTAATTTTATTTTGCTTATAGATGGTGCGTTATTTTGGTAAGGAAGGACCTAAGTAGCAGTCGGTCGTCTAATGTTACATATACGTGAAGGTAACTGTTGCAGACTGCAATATAATATGACCTCAGGGTTGCCAACTGGAGTTGCTTGCAGGGGAACATATTCATGCGCGAGATGCCCCTGCAAGAACCCCTATAATTTGCAACTGTTGATCAGAGCATCATCTCAAGACGCTAGGCAACAGTTTCTGGCCCTCATACTAATCTGAAACCCAGATATCTGGCCTTCTGTTCCATATACATTTGGAGAGCTATATATATATATATATATATATATATATATATATATATATATATATATATATATATATATATATATATAGTATATAGAAATGCTCAATATCAGTTATATATCTAACATATTCAGTTGAGGGTGTCATCCCAAAGAAACACAGAAGATAATTCTCTCCACCAGTCATAGTAAAACATAAATAAGCATAACTGAATATATATATATATATATATATATATATATATATATATATATATATATATATATAGAGAGAGAGAGAGAGAGAGAGGGGTAGAGTGAGATATATTATTTAGTATGGCGCAATCATGGGGATATATTTTACTTTTATTTCGAAATAATGGCATCGGGGACCAATACGTAACTTCATGCAGGATTCGAACAACTTATAGACAAAAATAGAAGAGGAGTAGAAACAATTAAATACTAAGCATATCAACAGGCAATTCTATAATGTCTTTGCACCAAAACTGCAAACGTTGAATGCCTATCTCCTAAATAACTATTGTAACAATCCTTGTATATTCTTCTATACAGTACACAGGTCTAATCTAAAATAAACACGCTTTCTCTCTCTCTTATATATATATATATATATATATATATATATATATATGTGTGTGTGTGTGGGTGGGTGGGTGTGTGGGTGTGTTTGTGTGTGTTTGTGTGTATACTGAACTCTCCTGTCGGTATCGAAGCATGACGATCTGCCAACTTGATTCAGTTAATTTTCAATTTTTGATATTGATTCAGTTAATTTTCTCCGATAATCTTAAGTGGCAGTGATTTACAAAGGATGCCGCGTATGAAGCAAGATTAAAAATTGTGGGATGAGATCCCCCTTAGATTGAATGACCATTTATATCTTGCTCTCGCTTCTTGAAGACGATTCAGAAAAACTGGTTGAAAACTGCTGAGCCCACTAAAACAAGTTGATTTCCATTCTCTCCGCTCCAAGGCTAATCACTCGAGTGTATATTGAAAGCTGACAAGTTGCTCTTCAGCTTGTCTTTGTATCTTAGCCATGTCCTACATTCCTGTAGCCCTCATCTAACTGGCTGTATATTAGGATCTTGTCTATCATGTCATCAGACATTCTCAAGACATGACCAGTCCACCGTAACTGAGACTGTATGAGAAAAGTCTCGCTTCCTCCAATATTACATCTGTAAATCTGGTCTGCGTTAGATGTCCGATATTGAAGGTTAACTCCACAGGTAGCTAAGATAGCTTTCATGGAAAACATCCATCTGGCGTACATGGTACGTGTATGGATTCCACGAATCTGAGCCGTACAAAAGTATGGCAAGTACAACCGCTCTGTAAAACCGAATTTTGTTACCCAGTCGAATACCGCGCTCATTAAACAAGCGATGGCGAAGTTTGCCAAAAACACTGGTAGCTTTAGTAATCCGATGCCTGATTTCATCATCTAAAGTTCCAATGTAATGGACGTTGCTATCAAGATAGGCGAAAGACTATACATAGTTCAGGGCTTTGTCTTCTACTTTCAATGGTCTATCTGGAAATTTGTAGAATATATATATATATATATATATATATATATATATATATATATATATAACTATACTCGTTTCGAAAAACCCTCGAATTTTTGATTTGCCAATATTTGTTGTATTGTATTGAGCGCTTTTCTTAGTTGTTTATTCGTATCGGGTTTTTTTCTTTGGGCTTCAAACCTGCATCTGTGCGATTTCTTTTGACAGACTTTCATGCTTGTAACTCTTTCTTTTTTTAAAACCTTTTTTTCCCTCGAGATTGATTTGATTATTGGCAAATCAAAAATTCGAGGGTTTTTCGAAACGAGTATAGTTATCTATATTTGTATGTATATGCTCTAGGTTACTCTATCGAGCACTGTTTTAAATCAACTAAAATGGAACGTGTAAACATAGGTTATTCACTCAAAAACATACCTATACCTGACCGTCACTCATACGAGTTATATTTACTAAGAAATATAGAAAAATTTATAATAAATAGGAGGTGGCGAGCGTATTTTCGTCTAAATAATAAACCTAATAGCAAAAGCAACGAGAGCTATGAATTTAAGACCAATGCCCATCCCCCATATGTTAAGGAACTCAATAACTTCGAATCGGAGTTAATCGGCATCATTAAAAAATTAAAATATAGAAAAATAAGAAATAATAACGTGCAACAGCAAATTACTAAGAACATAAAAGAAATAAAGGAAGATAAAAACATCTATGTAAAAGCCGATAAATCTAAATTTTTATATAAAATGAGCCCCAATAATTACAAAAAAATATTACATAAAGAAGTAATAAAACATTATATAAAAGCCCCAAATGCCATAGAGGCTAAAATTAAGAAAGAGGCTAGTATCTTAATTAATAAATTTGAATTAGGTAATCGGGTTGAGAAAATAAACTTAAACACTTGCTTTATCACCATAAAAGATCATAAAAGTAATTTTAATAACCCTGAATATAGACTCATGAACCCTACCAAGACAGAATTAGGTAAGATAAGTAAGATAATTCTGCAGGATATATGTAAATCCCTTAGGACTCTCCTTAATATTAACCATTAGGCAATCAACTAAGGATTGCATTAAATGGCTTGAAAATTACAACAAAAATGAAAAGTGCTCATTCATTAGGTATGATATTAAGGAATATTACCCGTCTATTTCAAAGAAAACCCTAAATGAAGCCCTCAGCTTAGCCAAGGAATTCATAAAAAATTCGGATGATAAAATAAACCTAATGGTATATGGATAAAAAAGATAATATTAACGGTTTTTGACAACCCTATGGGAGCATATGATGGAGCAGAGGTGATCGAGGTAGTAGGATGCCTGCTGTTCCATAAGCTTAATGAATATATAGATTTTAATAACCATGGGTTGTACCACGACGGCGGTTTAATTATAGTGGTTAAAAGTAACCCTAAAAAATGTGACACTTTCCGTAAAAAACTACACTGTTTTTTTTAAAAAATTCGGATTTAATCTCGAAATAGAAACTAATTTGTAAATCACTAGCTATTTAGATATTACGTTGAATTTACAAAATGGTACAATATCCCCGTATAAAAAAGAGAACCAGGAACCCCAATATTTAAACATAAAATCTAACCACCCAGCCCATATCTTACGGCATATTCCAAAGAATGTTGGGTGTAGACTTTCTACTAATTCCTCCAATAGGGACATTTTTGAGGCCAATAAAACAAGTTATGAGGAAGCCCTATCTAAGAGTGGATATAAAAATAAATTGGAATCTATTAATATAAATAACCATAACAGTACTCAGAATAAACGTAACAATAGGCAAATAAAGATTTTATGGTTTAACCCTCCTTTTAATTTAGCGGTAAAAACAAAAATTGGCAAAATATTTTTTGACTTATTAGAGCAACATTTCCAAAAAAAAAACTGAGTTACATAAAATATTCAATAAAAACAATGTAAAACTTAGTTATTGTTGCATGCCTAATGTAGGGATCTTAATAAATGGATTGAATAAGAAAAAAAATAGGGATAATCCACGCAGTAATCCTCCTACTTGTAATTGTAGAAACAAAAATATCTGCCCATTACAGGGAAAATGTGTGCAAGAATGCGTGATTTATCAAGTGAAAATTTACAAAAATAGTGAGGATACTAACCCTAAAATATACATAGGTGCTACAATGGATAAATTTAAAAAAAAGATACTATAACCACACGAGTAGTTTTAAAAACGAAAAAAAACTAAACATAGTACCACGTTATCCACCTATGTATGGAAAACCAAACAAGAAGATAATAAAGACCCCATCCTTAAATCATCATTAATTATAAAGCAGGCCAAAATTTTTGTAAATTTTACACAGAGGAGAAATTAGCCATAGCTTTATATGATCAACCTAACCAGCTATTAAACTCCAAAACTGAAATTCTTAACATATGTAGGCATAAAATATCTTGGTTACTAAATTAGACGATTTTCCCGTTTAATTGTCATTCCACCTTAATGTTCGTATTTTATATCCCCTCCCCTTTTTGTTGAATAAATCTTTAACCTCCCACCATTCAGGTGGTTGTGTTTGCGTTTGTGTGGTTCTTTCTTTGTAACATGGTATAATTTTAGCTCTCGCCTATAAATATGCGTTTCCTTTTGCCTCTTTAGCCAACTTTCCCTGACGATCCGTTTAGGTGAAACCTAGGTAGGTTTGTCTGGCTATATATATATATATATATATATATATATATATATATATATATATATATATATATATATATTTTATTTTAGTGGCAAAGCAACATTGTCCAAATCATGTAAAAGCATAATTCTTCATCCCATGAAATGTTTAATATGTAAAACACTAAACCCATTGAGCTTCATTTTCTGGGATAAGATATTTAGCCATCTTGACTCCATTTTTTTTGCAAGAATTACTTAAACGCCCTTGGAGCTTTTTTTTTAAAGAATTTCCACATATTTGTTCATTTGATTTTGTAATATTTTTTTTTAAAATTTCAAAGAAATTTTATGGTCGGCATATATATATATATATATATATATTATGTATACATGGACGTATATATACCATATATTGTGAATAAGCAAACTTCATGTATATTGTACGAGCTGAAATGTTGGGCATGAGTTTTTTTTTATCTCCGTATAGTGCGACTGGTCAAGGAAAAGTCTTTATTTTTATCATATTTAAAACAATTACTCGTGTACTGCGTGACCATTATTTTGCGTAAATAACTGATCTTAAAATCTCCTACTATATTTGATTATATACGATATATACACACACACATATATATATATATATATATATATATATATATATATATATATATATATATATATGTATGTATATATATATATATATATGTACAGCGAGAGAGAGTTAGAGATACATACATACATATATATACATATATATATACATGAATATATATATACATATATACATTCACATACATACATATATATATATATATATATATATATATGTATGTGTGTGTGTGTTTTGCTTCACAAACACTTGATTTATACTGATTTTGTGAGTATATAATATAGTGTCAGTGAAGTGTGAAATCTTATGGATTGTTAACTTTAGCAAGCCGCTATAATGTTTCCATCATAGATTCGGTTTAACAACATATAACAATAAAGACACAAGTGGTATATATGGACACCTCGATATTACTACAAAATAAGAAGCTGAACTTGTGAAAAAAAAATTAAAAGCAAAAATAGGTGGATAGGTTTGATGGAGGTTGCTGGGAAACATCAAAGATATTAACGGAAGAGAAATCTTAATGCTGAAAAAATATATATACTAAATTCATAAGGAAAAATTTTATCCAGTCATTATTGACATAAATAAATCGAGAATGGAGAGCAAAAAACTAAAGGATGATATAGCGAATGAAAAAAAGGCAAAAAGAAAATGAAACAGGTTATATATGATATTGGCGAAATAAAATAAAAAACGAAAAGCAACAAATGAATAAGAAAGGAACCTAAATTAGCTGAAGAAATCAACTGTACATAAAAGAAATGCTGGGAAACAGAAAGAGAGAAAAATAAACACAGATAATATTGTTAAAATTTGGGGAAAAAAAGAAATAAAATACAGAACGAACCATGGTAAAAAATTTTGGAGAATAGACAAAGGGAGAATTGTTGAGTGATGTAAGTGTAAAGAAAAAGAATAGGTGAAGAATATATAATGGAAGGAGAAAATTTTGTAGATGAAGATTTTCTGTAAAAGTAAAAAGGAAAGGAAGGAAGGAAGGAAGGAAGGAAGGAAGGAAGGAAGGAAGGAAATATTTATAAGAAGAAGGAACGAACAAAGACACTAGAAAGAAAGAAAGAAAGAAAGAAAGAAAGAAAAGAAAGAAAGAAAGAAAGAAAGAAAGAAAGAAAGACGCCTATACGAGGAAAGAACGAAAAAAAGCCACTGGAAGAAAAAAAAAAGAATGAAAGAAAAAAAGAAAGAAAGAAAAGAAGAAAGACACAAGGACACTAAATAAATAAATAAATAAATAAATAAAGAAAGAAAAAGAAAGAAAGAAAGAAAGAAAGAAAAAAAGAAAAAAAGAAAGAAAGAAAGAAAGAAAGAAAGAACGAGAAAAAGCCTATAAAAGGGAAGAAAGAAAAAAGACTGGAAGAAAGAAAGAAAGAAAGAAAGAAAGAAAGAAAGAAAGAAAGAAAGAAAAAAAAAAGAAAAAAAAGAAAGAAAGAAAGACGTCACTGGAAGGAAGGAACGAACGAAGAAGGAAGGAAAAAAAGAATTCATTTTTTTTTATCCAAAAAGAAACAAAGGAACCTATAAGTAAAAGGGAAAAGACACTGGAAAGAAAGAAAGAAAGAAAGAAAGAAAGAAAGAAAGAAAGATAGGTAATGGATCAAATTTTGTCTATTGCTAGCTGACCTGCAGAAAATATATTATGTGTATTTGCAAATCCAACGGTTTTCTTTTTTGATTCATTATTCGAACTCGAGGTCATTTCATTTTCAGAACGTAAAATCAGGAAATTTCACAATTAGTGATTCATATTGAAAAGTAAAACCATAGAACGACCTGCCTCGTCAATCATGAAATATTACCATCAACGTTTGGATAATCGATGTCCAGAAAATCAAGGTGTGAATAATGCAGGGACTGCTGCATTTAATTAAAATTTCACCGAATTCCATTGGATTGTAATATTAAACAATTAAATAAAATCTGAAATCTTGAGCTTTATTTTTGTCAAGAAGAATCTTATAAAGTATCTTTATTTTCTCTGAATTTCTGGGCTGAAGAATTATTATTTAATTCATCTACATGCGGATTATTGGAATCTTTCTTGTTTTTATCACATTTCAGCAATTGTGCCCTAGGCTTTCATCTTAGTAATAAAACAGATGAGAAGAACATTTTACATGTAAATAGAGTAAATAACCCCTTATTTCATTTTTGTAATAGTGTACCTTGCCGTTAACTCAACCTATAAAATATTTCAAATCTCAATACGTTTAACGTTAAAGTTAACAATCAATCTGTGCAAGAGTTCAGGTAGAAATCTGTATTCCACTTTCTTTCAGATTTTTATATTAAAAATATTCCATCGAACAGATATTTCTTATTTTAAACTGGGTTTAAATTGAACATTTTAAATCTCTTAAGGCATACGAATATTGCCGAAACTAAACTAACTTCGCGGAGATTAAACACGATTTGAAATTTTCCCGAATGCAAGAAATTATCGACGTGAATATTTATCGGCGCGTTTATCAAATCTGGCATGAATGCAGAATAAGAAAATAGAGGGAGAGAGAGTGAGAGAGAGAAGGAGTGGAGAGAGAGGGTGGGGGTAAATAATTATTCTTCTGTAAGAAATATTCTTATATAAGTAAAATTATTTCATCGAATATCTGAAAGAAAATTATCTGCTACTACCGGGAAAGCTTATATAAAGTACGAAGTAAAAACTTTCCTTCTCTTTCATGCTGATTGAATCAGCTGTGAAACGAGAGAAAATGAGTTAATTTTTGAATCACTTGCAGATAAGTTCGATCTACGCCAATGTGTAGTAAGAGTTGCAAAACAAGAAGACTTCATAAAATCGCCCCATTTCCGTATATTTTTCTCCCTTCTTATACATAAATACAGGTGCAAATATATCGATCCAGCCCATTTCTCAATATCATAACCAAAAAATCTGATTTCAGTGATTGAAGGGATATTTGTTAAGGCCGATAAATTTCCAGCCACTCTCCCACATGATTTTTCTATAAAAATTAAAGGCTTTCTTTTATTTTATCAATGACATAAAAAGAGAAAATATTTTCACTTATCAGAATAGAACAATTTTAAATGATATATCTCCCAATTTTTCACACGCACACACACACAACTATATATATATATATATATATATATATATATATATATATATATATATATATATATATATATATATATATATTTATATATATATATATATATATATATATATATATATATATATATATATATATATATATATATATATATATATATATATATATATATATATATATATATATATATATATATATATATATATATATATATATATATATATAATTTGAAGGTTGCGTTTGAACTTAAAACAGTATTGTTTTGTTGACCAGTCTGTTCACATTTGTATTTATAATTTTATAAATGTAGCATACATTTAAATTAAATTTTTCATGTATATATATATATATATATATATATATATATATATATATATATATTTCGGATTTTTTTTTGTAATTGTAGGTTTGATGATCTGGATCATGATTACGATTCGAATGTAATAAATTATAACCATGGAATATTAGTGTTTGAGCCTTTTATATTATATTCTTACTCTGTCCTGGACATTGAGTTCTACCTGGATTCTATCCTCTTGGAATATATATATATATATATATATATATATATATATATATATATATATATATATATATATATTTGCCACATTTGTTATATATATATATATATATATATATATATATATATATATATGTCATATTATTTTATATATATATATATACTTATTATTATTCTAGCTTTAATTCTATCTATTGTTACTCTTCGTCTTCTGTTCAATTTTTATGAAAATATTCATAGAAAAGACATAGAGTCACCAGGTCAGGGTAGTGGAAGAATGATTGAAATGCAGATGCCAGGTCATAGCTGAAAAAACATCTTTGAATTTTGTCTGTAATCTCGAAATATGTAGCAGCAACACCAGACTAGATATGGCAGCACTATTTAATGAAGAGATATATGGTAGTTTTTTTAACGTGCAATAAGTATTCTGAGGAAAAGAGACCTAGCAATTGATGCAGTATAATAATTCTACGTCGTATCAGTGGAAACCGTGTGACAAATAACATTCTCCCCGTGAGATTAGGATCAGCCATCTGATGGAAAGCAAAATAGTTCTCTATGTTGCCTAAATTTTTTTGGAGGCGTTAACATTTACAAGCCATTTCTTGCCCCATTTAACAACTGATTGGAAATCATTTTTGACACTTGCCACTATCTTTACTTCATCGAACCTATTGGATTGCTATAAAGAGTAAATACGCTTGAATTACCTATTTAATGATCTCGCCTCCTTCTCTGGTTGGTAATTAAACTATGGTCTACCAAGAAAACCTTCCAGGAACAAATTTATAGCGACATACTTGGGTGATAAGGGTTATTTCCCTGGTGGAAAAATAAGGGATACATGTTTGTTTCTACCGAGAGTCTCCTTTTATTTTAATTAATTATTCACCAAATCTGCTTTTTTTTAATTTATCTGTTTTTTAAAAAAAACAAACATGTTCACTAAGATAAATGTACTCACTAAAAATCAAAAAAATATTTTTTTTTTTTGGCGTTTGAACAGAAAAAAGAAACCCTTGATACTAAAAGGGTGTACTCACTAGAAATAAGAAAATGTTTTGTTACTGTTTGCGCATAAAAAAAGAACTGATATCTACTACACATTGTTTACACACTAAAAATAAAATAAAATATTTTATTGTTGGATTTGAGCAGATAATCTCAAATTGAATTTTTTCCTTTAAATCGAGAGATATACAAATAGTGCTTCTTGACAATATTATTAACCGTTTGATGATTAACCTGTAAAAACGTAGTAAATTTTCTATTTGACTTGCCACACTAATGGCATCCTATTATAGGCCCTCTTTGAAATGCACCAATTTCCTTACTTCCGCGAACTTTAATTGCAAAATATAAGTCAACTATCGTTCATAGATTAGAGTAGGCTGATGCTAACACGGTATTATCTGGCAAAAAAGATGTTATTACACAAGCCAAAATTTCTGTAATTAAGGGTGGCTAAAAACTTACCATAACCCGCTGTATATTTGAGCAAAGGAATTTATCTGTATGGAGTACAAGGAGACTTAGGAAGAGTTTAATTTTTGGTTAAAATCTCGCCAATTTTCCTGAGGTTTTAGATTTTACTTCGTGCATTTTTACTTCGATTCATCGACTTCTTTCTTTATCAAATTTTAATAATTATAATTTTAAATGTAATTAAACTGTATTAAATTAAATATGAGTAATTACTTAAATTTTAAATTTATTTATTTACGGGAATCATCGGCAGTTTCATTTCCATGTGTTAACACGTGGAAAGATAATTATCTGAGAGTCTGTCTATATTTCTGAGATGAGGTATTATGTACAGTATTTACATTAGTCGGACTATTGTCCTCATCTTTGTCGCCATATTTGTGTCCTCAAGGACACATGGCACAGTGGATAAAGGCGTTGGTTAGATCCAGTGACAGACCCAAAGAAGGTGAGTTCAATACCTGGTTAAGGCAGTGGAGAACTTTCAGAGGGAAAATTAGCAGGAGATAACTGATAACTGACATCCATCAAACATGGCACGTGGAACCAGAACAGTCTACGCCAGTGATCGAAATAAAGGGTTCAGTTCGAAATTCCAACCACCTGAAGAAGGCCGGAGCGTACAACGGCCGAAACGTTGTGACAAATATGGCGACAAAGATGAGGACAATAGTCCGACTAATGTAAATACTGTATAATTATCTGAATAACAAGCATCTTTCTTTTCTATGTGTCTTGTTTTTTTAGGACTTAAACGATCATGGCTCTCTACCTCAATCTATCCCTTGCAGCTCTCAACAAGCTCCTTCCCTCTGCCACCTCCCCCAGAGAACCTTCTGTCATCCACTTCTTTAAGGCCTCTAGGTATGTCATGCGTTGTTTTCCCCTGTCTCTCTTTCCCTCTATTCGACTCTTGAATATCAGATACTCCAGGCTCTCTTTACATTGACTAAATGAGGATACATATGTTCTTTTTCTGTGTTGTGTCGCTTCAGGATGTGGGTGATTATGGTTCTCCTTATCATCCTCCCTTTTGTAACACTAAGTAAGTGCATCTCCTAATATTTGTTTTGCCTACCATTTACACAAGCTTGTTAGGTCGTTAATGCGTTGCTTTCCTCAGTCTGTCTTGCATTCAATATCTTCTGAGAGTTTCAGATATCTCAACGCCCACTTTCCTCATTATGTGACCTGGAAAATTCAATTGTCTCTTTCTTAAGTTACGCATAAGTGTCTTTTGTTATTTCACTTTCTCTTAAATTGCGACGTTACTCACATTCCACAGTCCATTATATATTCGGCATCTCTCTAGAGAACCGCGTTTGTCTTACTTTATGTCTTCTCTTCAACTGTGATAAAATTTTCCAGCATTCACTGCAATATGGAAGATCCCAAATTATTTTACAGTTCAGTAACTTTTTTTGGTGTACGGTGACCGTTAATGATTAAGTATAACTCAAGATTTCGATGTTAAAATAAAACAGTAGTTAATTACAACCGTAAATACATACGTAACAAACAAAAAGAAGTAAAAGTCAACCAAAGATAATTAATCAATTCAGAGATTAACCTTTTAGTAGTGCGGTTCGGCTCAACGTCTGGTAAAATCTAAATGAAATCCCAAATCATCGACGTATAATAATTCAAACTAATTCGACTGGATAGTTCCACTTAATATCAATAATCGCCCAATAATCACTCAATAATCACTGCAGTCAGAAGGCTGACACCGCTTTGTATACACATGGCCGAAAACATATTCATAAGTCACGTGTCTCACAATCAAACCTCAATGTCAGTCGTTATTCATTTTCTTCCTATATGACAGTAACATTTTCTTTGCTTCTTACAAAATCATCATAGATCGTAACACCCTGCTTAGTTTCAGAAAGGCATTTTTTTCGCTATCCTAATGTGCTTTCATATGTCGGTGTTACATTTTCTGTCCTCTTCCTAGAAATTTAAATATGGCTGCCAATAATAAACCCTCTATTGTGTTGATATCCTTATTCTATTTCCCGTGTCCCTTCAATGTGTTGCAGATCAGAGCTCTCCACATTTTCTTGTCCTATTTAGCGCTTAGTAAATTTCGTCTTTTTGCTATCTCTCATACGCTCTTATCCACCATCCCTTCACAAAAGCAAGCCAGATAGGTTATCTCATGATTTACTGTTTCTCATATCTTCAGTCTGCCCTTAAGTGTCAAATTTTCCAAGATATCTTTACGCATATATATGAACTAGAAATATCAACTGTCACTTCCTGATATAAGCGTTCTTTTTCTTTTCGTTGTCTCTGGACCTTCCTCCATGCGCATATGTGCGGTTTAGGACATTCTCAACATCCTTCTGAATAACCATATTGCAGTTGCTTCAAGTCTCTTCTTTAACCATGAGTTGATTGTCCAGCATTCACTGCTATATATGAGGATTGGTATTACATAAGAGTTTAGTACTCTAGTCTGTGTTTTTAACAAACAATTAGTATAATATATAACCAAATTCGAATTTGATCACTGAAAAATAACGAGAAAATAGAACAATCCATCTCCCATCTCGTACTAACATTTTCGGTTAACATGTTTTGGAAGTCTGTATTAAATCCATTTCTAGGTCAGCTGCTAAGAGAGTTATCTCACTGCGTAGATCTAGACAATCTTTCTCTCTTAAATCTATCTTGCATATCTTTAAGTCTACCATTCGTTCATGCATAGAATATTGCTGCCACACGTAGTCCGGCCACTTGCTTTATATCTAGAGATCCTTGATAAAATCCAAATAATAATCAGTAGAATTATTGATCCTGTTCTGGCGTCTCGGTTTCGCTCACGACCGCAAGCTTGCCTCCTTGTCCCTTTTCTATCCATACTTTCATGTTGAAATGAACACTTCGCTATGGTACCTAGACTTTATGAATTTAATTGCAGCAATGGACTTGCAAGTCTCTTCCGGATCTATGCTTTTCATTCAAAGTTTGGCTATAATATCAATCACTATCTGCTCTCCTAATTGTTTCTCATTGAAGACATTAGGTTTATAATACCCAGAAATTCATACCCAAGGACACATGGCACAGTGGATAAAGGCGTTGGTTTGATGACAGAACCCAAAGAGAGTGAGTTCGATATCCGGTTAAGGCAATGGAGAATTTTCAGAAGGAAATTAACAGGAAATAACTGACATCCATCAAACTTGGAACTAGAACAGTCTACCCCAGTGAGCGAAATAAAGTGTTCAGTTCGACATTCCAACCACCTGAAGAAGACCGGAGCGTACAACGGTCGAAACGTTGTGATAAATATGGCGACAAAGATGAGGACAATAGTCCGAATAATGTAAATAATGTATTTCTCTTTTATTCCTATTCTTTAGTAATGTTCCTTTCTTTTATTGTTTTCAAAAACAGTAAACCATTCGTCTCAGTGGTTTTAATGATTTGTTTGATGTAATTTTGCTTAAAAAGAAAATATCCCGTTATTTTTTACTATAAAATAACATAAAATTAAAAAAAATAATTTTCTTCCTCTATAATGACGTGTTCTGCGGTAAAACAATGTCTTTTGTAATTCTCGTCCAAATTTATTCATGAACTTGCCATGAACTTGCCAGTAAATTATGGGCTGTTTCCTCCCAGGTGAGAAGAATGTCTTAAAGTAGTAGTAAAGAGGTTCAAGCGACAGATATTGAGATTACCATTTTCAAGACATGGGAGCAACGAAGATGTTTTAAGAGAAATAAGATCAAAAGGGAAAATTAGAATCAAGACGCATAGAAAAAGCGAAACATGTCTTCAAGACACTAAGTAAATTAGTAAGACACAGGAAATTATCGTTCGAAATGAAGAAAACCAACCTGATTTTTCTTAACCATTTCAATCTAAGCTAGGCGAGAAAGTCACAAAGAGGAAATTTTTTACTGAACGTAAAGTGAAAACTTTTTGAAAAATGAGAAGAAAATAACAGATCATACTTCAAGTGGAGAGAAGTGAACGATTGAGATTGCAGGTAATTTGTTGGAGATTATCGATGACAAGAAAACCTGAAACCGTAAGAAATGTACTCAAGCGGGACGTTTTAGAGAACAAATTATTAGAATTTTAAGGATACAATTAGCAATTTCAACAGTAAATTGGTAAGACCTAACTGTCAATCTAGTAATACCTGCGAACTCATCGAGGCACCGCATACAATAAACTTATTAGAAAAATTGCCATGAAAATATTTATAGAAAATGCAAAGAGAAGCTATATTACCACCATGGGGAAATTATTGAAACTGAGATGTCATGCCAGGAAAATTAATATTGCAGATTCTTCTAAAATATTTATATAATATCTAAGACATGATTTTCTATTTTCCTCACGTTTTTAAACTATTTTTGCAGACGTTATCTGGAATATATAATCTCTTATCAGGCAATATATGATGATCTATCTAAACACAGATGAACTATAGACTTGAAACGACAGAGATGTCATCCTTCTAACGAATTTTTTCAGATCATTAAGTAAATTTCAAGAAAAATAGGAACTAGAAGGAAACTAATACCTCAGGTGCATAGCAACAGTGAATGCCGTCTTTCGGAAACTAAGCAAAATATTAAAACATAGGAAATATTTTTTTTTTTTAGAAATGAAGAAATGTATTCTGAATTCTTTACAATATCTAATCTTATATGGTACTGGGGTGTAGAACCATACCCGAACATATGAAGTATATAACTCGAGAAATGGATGTAGTTCTACCAAAATTTACTGTTGATGTCATGCCATTTTCTAAAGTAGAAAGAAGACACGGGGAATTAAACACTCATCAACAGGCCAAGGGAATCAGAGTGTGAATCTGTGAGCTTCTGTGAGCTGATCACAAATCAAGCTTGTAAAGGTGAAAATTTATTTTATGTTACAATAATTTTAAGTTGCAAGGAACTGGAGAATACCGTTTCTTCTGATATTTACTGAGTACCCCACTCGAATTTACTAATCTTAAGGTAAAATCGGAACTACAAGAGAAAAGCTCATAATAATCTGAAAGAGAAAAAATGAAATATTATGGCAAACAGAAATAAGAAACTAAGCAATGTATTAAGATAAAGGAAAATATCGATAAAAACAAAGAAAATGCACTGAAGTGTCATACAACATTCAATCTTCCAGATGGCAGTGAACGCTAGAAAAATCCCTCACATCTGAAGAAGTGACTTGAAGCGACAGAAATATCGATCTACCGAATAATGCGGACAGAACATGTAAGCAATAGGAAGTTTAAATACAAATAGGAAATCAGTAGAAACAGCTACCCAACGTAAATAGAAGTGCCGAAATCTATGTTTCAGATATGAATGAAAGTATTGAGAGACAGGAAAACATTATTAAAAATGAAGAAACTTGTGCTGAAAGTCTTTGTAAACCACAATCTTCTTTGCGGCTGGGAATGTTGGGTACATTCCAAAGATTTGAAGTAGTGATTTGATGTATAAAAGAGACGTAGTTGTTTTGTTAATTGTTACAGTGTAACCTAGATATAAGAGAAACCCGGATATAAGAGAGATTTTCTCTGGTCCCAAATTAGACCCTGTATTAATGTATATAAAATAGACCAAACCCGTATATAAGAGAAACCCGGATATAAGAGATGTATTTTATGGTCCCGACAATTCTCTTATATCCGGGTTACACTGTATTTTTATAATTGGTTTCAACTCATGCAAGGCAGTAAAGGTACAAAGACAGAAAGGGTTACTGGATGTGGAAGAATTAGGAGCAGAAATATTAATACTGCGCAGGAAGAGAAAAGAGTAATCGGGAGGGCGGTAGATAGCGATTAACATTGCATTTACATTTTTGTAGATTAAAGTTAGCTGGAAAGCATGGAGTCGGAATGGAGTTCCACAAGCCAGACATAAAAGAAAATAAATTATAAGCATAGAATTTACATTTACATCTAGCCAGCTAAACTGTAAATTGATCTCCACGCCACTCGAGTAGTCCGCTTAAATTGAAACTGTATTGGTACCATAACCAAAAGCGATATTTATTCATTATATTCAGTAATGTGGCAAAATGGGGAATGAAGAAAAGGACGGTGTTTTTTTAAATGTTTAACTTAGTAAGCCACAAACAGTGACCAAAATATACAAACAATATTCCTAACACCAAAACAACACATTCTTACTTACCTTTCTTACTACAACCACCATTATACCTCATGGTCTCTATGGAAGTCTTAACTAGTCCGCATAATTACAATTCATTGTCTGTGGGGGGGGAGGGGATTACAAGAACAAAGAGCGAAGAGCTATATTTATTCTGTTAAATACACAGAAATGTGGTACTAGTCCGAAGTGGGGATTGGAAGAAGGACGATCTTCTTCTGTCTTAACAATAACTTAGCTAGCCACAATCACTGACCCAATCGTACCAACAATATTCCTTACACCAAAACAACACATTCTTAGTAAACCTTTCTTACTACATTCGCCATAATACCTCATTGTCTCTATGAAAATCCTAATTGTCCCCATATGTACAATTCATTGTTTTTTGGGGGGGGCGGGGAGGCTTAAAAGAACAAATAGCGAACTGCTCATCCGAACAATTACCATGCTAGTATTTATAGAAAATAAACACAGAGGCCACCTTACGGCGATGGGAAAATGACTGATTCCGGGACGCCAGTTCAGGACTGACAATATTGCTGATTCTTCTTTGGATTATATCAAGGAGCTTAAGGTAAAAACAGGGACACCAGAGCACGCGAGGCAGCAATATTCTAGACATGGACGAATAGTAAACGTAGTTCTATCGAAGAATGCATTCGATCAAAATCAGTTCCCGTTTGTTCAAAAAAGTTAAGCAGTGTCGAGAATTGTCAGTGCTTATATGAGAGACCGCTTTAAAACCTAGGCTACTGTAATAAATCTCGAACATTCCGAAATATTTTGGCTTTAAATAACCCAAGAAAATTTGTTAAACAGTTGGAAGAAATCAATAAATCTATTAAAGAATTCGGAGAAGACCACGGACATATACCTACAGTTATTCAACCAGTACTCGAAAGTGCTATCGTTATTTAGAGCTTCTTCGACGAAAAGAGAAAAATAATCGATTTATTGAAATCTGTAGAGAAATACTAAATTGGTATAGCTACTAACGAAATCAAAGTACCAAGCGCTGAATCAAGTTATGAATTAATCCATATACAAGATACGGAATGGCTGTTAAAAATGCGCGTGGGCAACTTTATTACCTTTTCAAAACAGAGGGATGCGGGGCTAATCTACTGAAGGGGAAGAAAAATAATTGTAGTCATAGACAACTAGAACGTTTTGCTTACTGATGCTGCTATTGTAACAATGTTGGCTATTTTCCAGAAGTTACTGAGCATTCTCATCGAGTTACATTATTGTGTGTGTGTGTGTGGGGGGGGTCTGTTGATACGTTGTCCTTGTCTGAATGCAATTATTTTATAGATGTGTTTTTAGCTGTTAAAAAGGGCATCAAAATTCTAAAACCGCTTTATAAAATTACTGTTTTGCGATAAAATGTGCTAATGGTTTCATTAACAAAGCGAATAGCTATACAATAAAAACATATAAAAAATGTTCAAAATAACCACAAAATTCTTCATATAAAAACTTGATAATATATATATATATATATATATATATATATATATATATATATATGTGTGTGTGTGTGTGCGTCTTTCTAGTCTGTCTGCCAAAGGAACCACAGAGGATGCTTGTCTTTCGCGCCTTACGATCCCACGGCCAGTGCACGTGACTATCTATATATCTATTTTTAGCTTTTTTAAAGGGTTAGTCAAAGGGAGATAACCTTTGTCTTTCTCAACATTGCAAACAATCATATATAGGATACAACGAAATAAACATAGACAAATCGATTAAATGCCTTAGTATACATTTCATAGAAATTATTGTATATTTTAGAGAAAATATATGTATACAGAAGCAAAAATATTTTTGATTCTCTGTTTGGGGCAACATGTTTTTTTTTGTTTTTTTTAGGACATTGACCAGAACGTTTGTCTCCTTCAGCCTTCGAAAAATGAAGTGAGATATAATTTTGATTTTTCTTTCGTCTGGCGGTAAAATGAAACAAAATTTAAAATTATCACTTTTTTTATTATTATAAAAAATAGTTAAATGAATATAGATAATATATTATATAATTATTTAACTATTTTTTATAATTTAACATTCTTTATTCTTAATTAACATTTCTATCCGTATTTTAAAGTATTTGTATTGCTTAACTTTTAATTATTATTATTATTATTTTTATTACTTTTGATTTCTGGCGTTTACACATTTCTTTCTGGGTCCCGCCCAGGGATCCAATGTTACAAATGGCTTCATGACACTTTCCACTTTAAAAAAAAAAAAAAAAAAAAAAAATACATAGATATAGCTCTTCGTAAAGCGTTGGCTGTACTTGAGAGAACAATTTTTTGTATCTCTTTGAGGCATGGACTTCCAGGAATCCGTTCAATTAGGCTACTGGAATCTATTCCAACTAATCGTAGGGCTCCAACTACAACAGGGATTGTTGAAGATCCCATATGCCACATTTTCGAGATTTCGATTTCAAGGACCTTGTATTATGACAGCTTTTTGAATATCTTCAAAGATGCATTGCAGTCTGCACGGACTGTCATATCAATAAGGATGCACTTTTTTTGTGTGTGGTCTCTAATAACAATGACAGGGCGGTTGGCTTTGATTG
>CAHIKZ030001613.1:40000-50000 GCA_903632075.3 Acanthosepion pharaonis
ATGCAAATCTACCCGCAAGTATTTGAATATTCCTGTCTCTTCTAGTGCTTAGCTAATCCATGTGGCAGGTGCCTGCTCAGGCCCATTTGTGTTTTTGTATCTCCCACAGAACAAACTCATGGTTTGCACTGATTCTCTGCTGAGTAAGTGCTAATTACGTAGCACATTATCTGACATGATCGACCTTTTGAACACGGTCAGTCAAGGGTTAAAACCTTGGTAATGATAACTTGTGACCACTTGCTTACGGAACTATCGATGACTTCCGTATATCCTTTTTTTTCTTCATTTCTTTCTTTGTTTCTATCTATCTATCTATCTATCTATCTATCTATCTATCTATCTCAGTCTATTGATATCTATCTATCTATCTATCTATCTATCTATCTAACTTCTTGTCTATAAAAGGTAACTCTGAAACTGCTTATTATATAAATTAATTATCTTCTCAACCAAACATAGCAGGATTACATTATTTCTAACGGACAATTACACACTCAAGTAGATAATATCAATCTTAGTTTCGAAGAAGTCACAGCAGATTTTAAACTCTTTCATCAAAATTATGATACTTTGCTCTCCAAAAATGAATATGCTCTTACAAGAAGCTTAATTTTATATCGTAATTGCTGGTGAAATATTTTCAATCACAAGGGAGACTAACCGATCCCTATAGTATAGCTCTGCTCAGGCAAATTATTGTTTTTTCTACACCCAAATTGCCGAGATGTAGTTTAATACTATGCTGAACAGGTTTTATTTACAGTTTCTGAGAGAAAGCACATAATCTGTCTTGATCAAAAGTTTGAACAAGTCTACTACGCTAAAACTCTCGGTCACAATGACTTGTGACTTCGTGTTAGCACAACAATCAGCTGCTCCAGAACAGTTCGCTGTACAAGATTTCGTTCTCACGGTTAACCGTAGTATAGGCTCCAGGTCCCTTCTAATTCTGCTGCACGCTGAGATCGAAAACCATCAAGAAATATGTTCACTAAGAAATAGACTATGGGTCTCATGGCCGGAAAGCAATACTTCTAACTACTTGGTTATTCCTCAATAAGCAAATATACAGTTAGTATGTTTTTAAACAATTATTGATTATTCATATGTTTCAAATTATCGTGTAAGTAATGTTAAAATACTTTTAGCAGTGCACTGATGTTGGCTCCGTAATAAGACAGAAAAACTCTCATGATACTTAAAACAGAAGTGCAACGTCTACAAGAATGAGGCACAAGTGTAAGGCTGGTTAAAACATTATTACCAAAATTGGGCCAAATCGAAAGAAATTTTGAGATGTCCAACGTGTACTGTAGTCAAACCTGAAACACTAATCGTTTCGATTACTCAGGGGGGGGGGAATTTGTTCTGTTCTTTTTTCTTTTATTTAAACTGATTTTCAAAGAAAATAAGGTCCATGAATGTTTAAATCATATCACCCCACGCAAAAATAATAAGACACAAGGGATTACGGGGTGTGAAGTAATAAGTAAACAGGGAAAAATTATTAAGGAGTGTGAATAATAGAAAAGTAATCAAGAAGACAGTAGCTAACGATTGGCATTGAATTTAAATGCTTTGAAGATCGATATTGAATGGAAAGCATGGAGCCGAAAGAGTGTTCTACACGCGAGACGTTGCTGAGAAAGAGCTTTTAGCATAGAACATATGGTTATATTTAACCAATTCAACCGTGAATTGATGAGACCTAACCGACAATCTAGTACTGCGCTTAAATTCATAGAGTCTAAGTATAATAGCGAAGAATCCATCCGAAAAATTAAGTTGAAAATATGTATATAACAGGTACAGAGAAATTACGGCTGTAAGAAAATAACTTAGACGCCAGATCGGGACAAATCATATTCTTGATTCTTCTTTAGATTTTATCAAGAATCTCGAGATAAAAAGCAGGAGCACTGAACTATATGTGGCATCAATATTCAAGGCATTGGCGAATGATACAATTATAAATATGTAAGAAAGATTCAGGCGAGAAAAATTGTCTAGCAGAACATATTGAACCAAGTTTCTTAGCAGCAGATCTAGCAATGGATTCTATATAAATTTTCACTTCATGTCACTCTAAAACGTAAACCTGAGAGTCCACAATGAGTCACTCTCATTTGCGCTAGGGTCAGCCATGCTTATGAGAGGCAGGAAAGGGTTCTTTATAGTGATAGAGAGATATTTCGTTTTTGAGGTGTTAAAATTAACATGTCACTCATTGCCCCAGCTAGCAAAAACACCATAGATCATTCTTGTATTCAACTAACCATTTTACGTTATCGAACTGATCAGAAGTTTGATTTTTACTGATGGGATTTGTTTTATTAATCTAAGTGGAGGAGGTAATACATACAGTTTTTAAGAATATGTTCGAATCATAACGGTTCAACCTAGATGTGAAGAATTTAAAGATTTCATGCTCTGGAAATCATCCGCTCCAAAAGTGTGTTCCACAAAATACTGATTATTGTGAAGAAGTTGTCTGATTAGAACTTCTTACTAATGAAACGCGGAGTGAATAGGAAGGATCCGTATACGTGAGATATCTGGTCTTAGCGGTAAATCTCTGAAATTTTGGAACTAAATGTAAATATTAAACGTGTAAATATAACTAAATGTAAATATTGTGCGTGTAAATAATAAATAATACATTCTAATTATTAATGTACATACATACATATACAAAAAAATAGCGGCTCCTACTACTATTAATGCATTACTCTTCAAGTACGAATTGAGATCTCTGGGCCGCTGGCGTTAGAACATTTACTATCTAAATTGTGATAGAGTACCGTGAGGCTTGCGACATCTTGTCTGTAGAAATGTGGTTCATAGACACATTTAATTTTTATTACAAATGTTAAAGAAGGAGTCTACAACTCCAAACCATGTATGGTAGCAATACTCCATATTTAATATAATCTGTCTCTTGTAAATATACGGAGGTAGGAGGTACATTTCCAGCCTCGTTAATGATGGCGCGTATATATGATTTCCACTTGAAGCCTGGTGTGAGTTAAGTGCCAGTAGCATTTCAAGGCAAGGAGCCAAGAACCATTCATTATGATAGGTGAATGTTAACGATCCACTAGTTTAGTTTGATTTGGGAGGTATTGAAATATACAAGCCATTCCTTCGCCATTTGAGTCACCATGGTAGGTTAGAGGAAGAGCATTTAAACCGTGACGTATCATCTGCATAGATATTCACTAAAGATGTGTGTTCTGAGGCAGATCTTTAAAATAAAGCAGAATTAGGTTAAGATAAAACTTAAGAACTTAAGAAGTAAATTTGCTTTTTATGCCCCGTGCTAAATAGCTATTAAAATTTTCCCAAATTGTCTTATTTCCGTGTAACTGCATAATGTCACAAAACACACAAACCCTCTGAAATGTTCGTATTGAAGCATCCGGTGCGAATGCCAACCAGCACAGCATGACTTCAGGCGGAGGGAATTGCGTCATAGTGCTCTTTTTTTCTCACAGATGTTGTCCAACTGACCCTGTTATATTGTGCAGTCGACAATATAAAAAAAAAAAAAAAAAAAAAACGTGCGAAATTAAAAATAAATTATAAAATATGAAATGGCGAAAATTTACCCATCACACCGTGGGTGAGTGTATATATATATATATATATATATATATATATATATATATATATGTGTGTGTGTGTGTGTGTGTGTGTGTGTGTGTGTGTGTGTGTGTGTGTAGTCTGGCAGTTCTGTTCTATGAAATAGGCCCTCATATGCCGAAAAACGAAGGGAGGTTGCATATATATATATATATATATATATATATATATATATATATATATATATATATATATATGAAGAGATATAGTCTTAAGATGTGCTATATTTATGGGATAAAGTGCTCAATATCAAAGATAGAGCGTATGTAAATATAAAAGTGAACATAGAAGTCAAAACTTAGAGGCGACAGTCTGTTTCATGCTAGACGCAATCGTCAGGTCACCAGTGCTGTTATTTTTCTCAGCTATTTATATACGGGTCCGTGGTGCATTGTGGATTGTCAATTTTGGTGGTTATTTTACCGGAAGTCGTTTAATTGCTTATTTATATTAATTTATTTTGATTGTCTTTATTTATTTTTTATTATTTATTTTTATTTTTTTTTTTTATATCTTATCTTATATATTTATTTATTTTTATTTTAATCGGTGTTTTTATTAACGTAGTAAAATTTTGTTTATATCGCTTATTTAATATTTTTTTTAGTTTTGGAAGATAAAGCTATTTATTCGATTTTGAGGTTGATTGTTGTAGTTTATTCTAACTATTATTTTGGTGGGAACAGTTTTTAATTTGTTTATTACTTCATGTATTTATTTGGATTGATTATCTTTATTTGTTTTTTTCTAACGGTTGCTTTGTCGGGATTGGTTTATTTATTTATTTGGATGAATTTAGGTCAATTTATTTTAATTGTTATTATTTATTTGTTATATTTCGGTTTTGGATTTTTAAGTAACGTAGTATTTTTTTATCGTTGTATAACAGTTATAGCTATTTTTTTCCTCCTATTTTTTGGTTTGATCATTATAGTCTAACTAATATTTTGGTCATAATGGTTTGCTACTTTTTTATTATTTACTTTATTTATTTGGGTTCATTGTTTTTTTATTATTATTCTATTTCGTCTATTCTAACAGGTGGATTTGGTAATTTGTTTGGGTTAATTAATTTTGCTTATTTTATTGTTATTTTGGTTATTTATTCATTTCTATTTTATTTTATTTTTTTCCGTTTTCGATTTTTAAGCAACGTAGTAAAAATATGTTTAAACACGCTTTCTTTCATTCATATATGTGACGTCCCCCGGGGGTGTCGCTGCGCCAAACGTGACGTCCGCCTGTCTGCGTCAGTCGTGCTATCCTGTCTTGTGACGACCAACTGGCTGGGTATTGGTCGCGGCACCAAATGTGACGTTCTAACCTTTTGGTGATTCGGATGGGAATCTGGTTAGATTCGGTATCAGCCTTGTCGTTCCCAGCTCGCTATCCAACGTCTGGTTACCGAAGTAACTGCTTTGATTTCTAGTCTAACCTACCCACGTTGTGAATTGATCTAGGCAGACGAAATCAATCAGTCGCCGGGCCGTAAATCCGAGTTCGAATAAGGGTGATATCGCACAAGTATATGTAAAAGAAAAGAAAATAATAACTCGAGAAGTTCAAATGTGTTAAAAAGGATAACAATATTTTATATCTGGTTTCCGAATATAGGACTACGTCTTTCTCCCAAACCGCTATATGGATTCGTGACACTTTGTGTTTGTTAGGCGAGTCTTAACATCTTAAATTGTTTGTTCTTTTAAGAAACTGTTTCTTGGTGTGTCTTCAGGCGATATTCGTAAAACTTGTATTGGTGGTGTGAGTCTAAGTCGTTCTTCAAAAAAATAAATTGTTCTTGATTAGAAGATGAGTTCGTGCTTTGCGTGGAATCTTTCAATTCAGCCAATGCGTGGTGGGTCTTCAGAGCTCTTAACTGGAACTCAACTCCAACGTCTCGAACTGAAAACTTAACTGGAACTGATTTTCGCTCTCTGCGACTTTGCTTATATGGACGCCGACCAAAACCGGGATGGGCTTGTCAGGGTTTGAGGTTCCTTGATAATTCCAAACCCACAATCCACTTCTTTGTTTTCGGCCAGGAAAATTTTATTCTTTTCCATTTTTGGAAGTCTTCCCGTCCTCCCACCTTCTTCTGTTCTCATATTGGTATCTCACCATACCCTCAGAGGGCGTCAACTGTTTTCCCACTCTCTCACAGTGACTTCTCACCCCTATCCCCTCAGTGGGTACCAGCAGACCCCCGTGCCTCACATGATCACCTCCGCCTGGCTCTCGTTAACATTCATCCAATGGGCGCTCAGCAGTGTGGGTATGGCCAGACTAGCCTTGTTTTAAAAAAAAAATCTTGCTCAAAGAAAAAAAAAATTATCTCTTTCTTTTCCTTTTCTCTTTTTTCTTTTTTTTCTTTTTCTTTTATTTCGTAGTGTGGTCCCTTAATCGCAGTTCTTATCCTCAATGTCACCTGGAATATATCACCCGGGGCCTTTGCCAAAAAAGTGGGTGGTCAGTTAGACGTATTTTGCATTCTTGGTGCCAATTTCTGATCCGATAAAATAGTTTCGCTGTCACAGCCGAATTTCAACACAAAACAGATGTCTTGTCCAAATGATATCTTCCCATCGACAAAGGCTTAGCCTATGGTTTGGTCTTTTGTTTTTTTTTTTCAACTCTTGTGTGGTCAACGGACATTTTTGTTTCTCGGTCAGCGGATGACCTATTTAATTTTTATCTCTTTAGAATTCTGTGGAATTCCAAATGGCATTCCCGTGACACAGTTAAATGTTTATCTATTTAGAATTCTGTCTCTGAGGTTATTTGGCCAACCTGGAACTTCCACCCGACCCGTAACCTAAATCAGATTAATTCCAGTATCTTCTTTTTTTGTTCTTCTCGACAATAGGAAATAAAAATTTTACCACTTTTTCTTGTCAGAAAAATATCACCGCTTAGTGTCCTTTCCGTGATGCCTTTTTATAATCTAAATTTAATTCCCGCCTTTCTTTTTCTTTCTTTCCTTTTTCTTTTCTCCTTCTAGCAACCGTAAGTGGTGTCACGCACACACACACACACGCACACACACACACACACACACACACACACACGCGCGCGCGCACACACACGCGCGCACAAACACACACACACACATGAATGAATGAATGAAAGAAAGAGTGTTTAATATTCGCAATTGTGCCTTTGGAGATCTAAGGCATGTCGAGACATGAATCAACAATGCATGATACTGACTGAGGCATCGATGTCGAAAAAATACAAATATCCAGGCATGGAATTCTTCTCTTGGATCTTGTTGCCTGAAGACTTTGTCTTGTATTACGAAGGGACTATGCATAAATTGGCAGATGGGGGAAGTTCTATATTCTTTACTTTCAGATTATCCTATGTTCTCATTTCAGTCATCTGTTCTACATATATATATATATATATATATATATATATAACTTTAATAATGCTCAAATATAACTTGTACAATTACACAAATCAAAAGTTTATGCAAAAACCCAACATGTATCTAGCATCTTGCATGAGTTCATAAAAGAAAAAGCCAAAGAAAATACTTTAATTAACTTTAATTTAATTACGACATCCATTTACATGATAAATGTTTTCTTCAAAAAATCGCTGAAAACGTTTGCATCAACAAAATATAATGGAATTCAGAGTTTAACAGAAATCTGTTCCAAGTAGGAGAAAAATTCAGAAAAAAATGATTTGATGACTAAATAACCATGCTTGAAATTTCCAAGACTTAAAGGATTTGTCGAAACTTCCGGAAATGTTATATCAACTTTGCTTAAGCTGTAAACGAAGTAGGGAATTTTTTAAAGACATTGTACTGATTTCTTTTTGTGCGTTCCTAAAAGCCAAGATGTGATATTAAGACAGGCATCCCTAATTTATCACTCACGAAGCGCTATTATCTCAACTTGATTTGGCGTCATTTCCTAAGGGTTGTCAGAATATTTCCAGAGATGTTCTGCGATAAAGTCATGCAATCATGGGAAAAGGTGCCTCATTTTTCTCAGCTTGTCATCTGAGTGGATGACAAGCGTTCATGAAGCCGTCTTACCTGGGTTTCGTTTTGCCGTAAACCAATGTGGAGACAATCAGTTCTTTAGCAAAACAAAGGATAAGGTTTTCATCCTACAGATACAATTATCTCTCAAAACCGAGCTACGGTCTATTACCAGGGATCTAGCAGATACACACACACACAAACAAACAAACACACACACACACACACACAGACGAACATATACATATATATATTTTCCATTTGATTGATTAACCTTTGAACCGTTATATCTTAGAAATGATTAAAGATTTTTCTAGAATAGTCCGATGTTTTTATAAAACTGTTAAACGTTGAACAATAAGAATGTACTATTACCCTCCAAGCTTAAAAGAAGAATTGTGATGAAGTCGGTCATAAACTAAAATTACATATTCATCATTAATTAATCATAGCGAAGTATTGAAGGATCATGAAGGATTGAAATAAACTATATATATATATATATATATATATATATATATATATGTTTCATTAAAAACGACAGACAAGGTACTACGGTTGAGCTTTTTATTTAATTTTTCTTGTGTTCTGACAAGAGCTTTCTTTTCTGGACAAAGAGTGTGTAAGAACTGTCCGAATGTTCTGTGTTTCCGAGCGCTTTCGGCTATACCTTTAGCCATTATCAAGGATGATTCAATTATCAGCTTTGTAGAGTGTGTGTGTTCTATGTATGTTCAGTGTGTGGTAGTGATGTTTTTAGTTTCCGAATACGGTTAGCACATTGTGGCTTTGTTCATAGTTAATATTGTTAAGGGTTGGCTTTTTTTTTTTATTATTAGAGCTTCCATTATTTTTAGTTTTTTTGCAAGTGGATGCAGTTAATATATTTGTGTTTTCTACTAGTATGTTCCTAATAGTGTCGGGGTAAATCTGAGTGTGTGTTTAAATGTTCTTATTCTTTGTCTAGAAAAGAAAGCTCTTCTCAGAACACAAGAAAATTAAATAAAAAGCTCAACCGTAGTACCTTGTCTGTCGTTTTAATGAAAAATGCATAAAGGAAGGATTGCTGCCTAAATATACAAATATATATATATATATATATATATATATATATATATATATATATATATATATATATATTAGTAATGATACAATAAGGTAATCGGTATGTAATTACCAGGAGGATATAGATCCAGAGAGAGCTCTATGCCAAAAGATAGAGCAAAAATATTATTAAGTAAAGAATATCAAATACTTAAAATCCCATAGGTAATAATTTTTATTTCATAGAGGTATTTTTATAATACTGTTTTACCTACAACTTTTTTAGAGCACTCATGAAGTAAAAATTATTACCTATTGGATTTTAAGTGTTTGATATCCTTTAAATAATAATAATATTAATAATAATAATATCTACATCTATATCTATATCTCTATCTATCTATCTATCTATCTATCTATATATATATATATATATATATATATATATATATATATATTCCAGGATCATTTTCCAACTTATTCACGATGATCTCCGGCCTATCTTAATTTTTATAAATTTCTGGCTTGGTGTAACAAGGTGCCACACAGATTTCACGTACGATTTCATTTTCAAGTCTTATTTCACTGTCCTTTACACTGTCATAAGTGAAACGTCTCTCACATACGCCAATTATTATTGAGTTGGATCTTTTCTAATTGTTCTCTTCTTCTTTTAAAATTATGATCTCTCTTCCTTTTCTGACCTCCTCATCGAGTTTTTGTCTCTACGGTCCCCTCTTTTTTAAAATTATTCATCGTTCCCTTGATGGTACTTGAATGGACTTCAAAATTTGTAGCAAGACTATGAATGGTGGAATCATTACGGAACGCCTGTATAACTTTTCCTCTCACCATTGCTCAGTTACAAAGTCAGTGGCACTGACGCAAAACGATTTTATCCTATTCTATTTGTAGCTGAATAAGTGAAAGGGATTTTCAGGGATTTTTACTAAAAATGATGTGAAGATTGCTAAAAGTCTAATCTGACAAACTGGAAAGAAGAAACTTAATTAGTTTAGTGCTATTTTTAGATATTAAAGTTTCTGTGAAATGGACAATTACGCTGTTACACGATCTGAACAATTTTGCTGTTACACAAGGGTATATACACGATTTCCCTACAAAAGAACTCATTTTAACTTCTTTATTTTCTTTCTATTTTCTGATCCATTGATCCCCAAATAATGACAGAAGAATGAATAAGTTTTAGAGGAGGAAAATGTATAACGTGTTACTAGAAACACGAAAACATATTTTTTGAAGACAATTTCGCTGAGATCCACCAAGTCGGCGCACCATTACTCGACTCAAATATAA
>CAHIKZ030001613.1:52500-72500 GCA_903632075.3 Acanthosepion pharaonis
CAGTACTTTCTGAAACTTATTTTTTTTTCTCATCATTTCATCTCATTTTCCCTTTCAATGCATTTTTTTCAGTTTTCCTCAATTTCCAAGCTCCTATGCGAGCACATATATGTAAGAGCAACGTCAAAACAGATTGATCTCAGTACGTTCAATCGAACATGCCCGGTCTATTTTAGAGAAAGTGCTAATGATTGTAGTCGGTTTGTCTAAATATATGAATAGCATTACGCATATGTCTTGTTGCTTTTTCTATGGTATATCAGATTTTGATATTGTTGAATGCCAAAATCTGTCGTTTTAATAAACAATTGATAGAGAGACATAGAACTGATTTAAACGGGATTCAAAAAAGGTAGGTACGTGCTGTTTTCATGTTTGTCAAAAATGTAGACGACACGATAATGTAATGGTTGGATAAACAATGTATATGCTGTTTGAATTATTACTGGGGAGACATTATCTAATTGGTTAATCGATTGCTCAGACAACTTTGTTTACCAAAGTTTGGATTATTCATTTGTTGTCTTTTTTACATGGTGTAGATCATTTCTTAGGCTTTTAATTTTTATGTATTTCTTTTCAGGAGTTTTAATTCCTTTTTAGGGAATAATAAATATATGTTGTTAATGTTATTATGTGTTATGTATCTATGTATTAACCTACATATTTTTCCGTCCTTTTTTTCATTTAATGTGTAAATTTTTACTTTATAATAATTGAATATATATTTTTTTTATATTATTTTTTATATTATTGTTTGCTTTTAATTTTAATGTTTGTTTAATATTTTTATCAATGGTGTGGTTAGTGTGTAGTGTAGATTAAGTGGGTATAGATGTAAGTATTAGAAATGTGCACCAGACAGAATCGACAAAGTTTGCACTAAACGATAACAAGAAAAGATACAGAAAAACAGTGCAAAAATAACATAAAAGAAGGAAATATTATATGCAACGCAAATTAGCAGTTATAAGGCAAAGCAACAGTAACATGGCAAAAATAATTGGTGTTGACACATAAGAACGGATTCGGATTAACGAACACGGTTTTTACATGATAGTTAATTATTAGGAATTTAGTAGGATCTGTGTGGTTAGAACGTTCGCATTCTGACCATGAGCCCCGGGTTCGAATCTCACCAAGGTCGATTTGTCAGGAAGGAGACTGATGTTATCAGACTGGATCCCAGCGAGAGGCAACTTTGGAGAGTGCCTGAAAAACATGCTCATTCTCTCCGAAACCACGGGTTGACCCAAACCTCGATAGTAGACGGAACCCTTGTTGATAGATGTGCTAGCACGAAGTCACAAGTCATCGTGGCCGATGTTTTGAGCTGGTCTTGTTCAAATTGTTGATCATGCTAGATAACACTCTTTATACAACATAGCTCAGCACAGTTGCAGTATAAACCACAGGTGCGCTATCTGGTATCGAATAAACACAAATGCGCCTGAGCAAGCGTGTGCAATATGGATTGGCTAGCCGCCTTTGTATACGGTGAGTTGTAAGAATGAATAGGTATTGAAACAGATTAGCAGTTGTCACTTAGGAATTTGACCTCCGGTGTTGTGTCACATGAGATATAATATAATTTCAAAATAAACTTTCCCATTCTGGGATTAGAACTTACATAGAAAAATTATGGTAATTTATTTTTTATGTTTTTAACTTCTTCGGCCGATAATGACGTTTCCGGTTGCGCACTAATTAAAAATTTGGCACGTTTTTCTTTTAAAACTTTGCCTTCAATTGTATATTAAGATTTAACCACAAGGTCATTTGATGTTAGAAGTCTTGTGGAAAAAAAAGAAGCCAAAACCTTTATCTTGGAACGTTGATTTTGATAACATTGATGTATTATTTACAGTGACGTTTACACTGTGCAAGGCACAGAATCTAATCGAGATAGGAAGTTACAGTGTAATACGAACAGTTTATACGTATTTAAGGAGAAGATAACGATTAATTCTTAACTTGAACTGGTTAAAATTGTAGTGATCCTGAAAACAACCTCTTGGGAGTCGGTTCCGCAGTGTAGCGGTTGGCGGAAGGAAGCTGCTTCTCACTAATGTAATACGGAAGGAATTGGTATGGTTCCTAGCTCCGAAGGTTAGAAATAACGGAACAGATGAATTTAGTTCGTCTAAGGACTTTCCATGGAATTAACGATATAGCTCTGCGACATTTCGTCTGTGAGAGAGGAGTTTCAGGATGAAAAATAATTTGTCACCCGCAAGGACGTGGAAACGCTTTTGGATTCCATCGGGACTGGAGAGAAAGAATTTGGAAGCTTCTGTCCAAATATGACATCAGTACTCCATTTTGGGCCTAATTTGACTCTTGTAAAGTTAAGGGATATCACTAGAGGGGAGGAACTTACTGGAGCGAGGCAGGGAATCAAATATTTTTCCTGTACCTTTAACGAGATATTGTATGTACGAGTTCCACTTGGGATCTTGGTTGAGTTTAAGGTCCAATAATCGTTCAAGACATGGGACATTCAAAAGCGAATATCTATTCATCTTGACTGCCAATAGTTTAGTGTCCGATCTACGAAAATCAAAGGAATATTTGATATTAATGTTCGACTTAGCGTAAGTTAATAGCACCGCAATAAAATTTTGAATACTATGGAAATAGTTTTATCACTAATCCTAAACTGAAGAATAGCATACATTGGACGAATAATCATAATAGATGATGATATAATAATAAATATTAATAAAATTCCATCATTACACATAAAATATTGAGCAATTTCATTTGTTAGCCAAGACCGGATAGGAGAGATTCTACTGTAGTAATTTTTAAATAATTTTTTTTTTTAAACATTTAATATTTTTTTTAAATAATTTATTTACATAATATTATCTGTGATACTATGCATAGGGAGGTACGTTTTTTTCTGAGTCTATTTTTATCTTCCTGTTTTACTAATAATCTGCGCCCGAGGCTCCATCGTCGGGGGATTTTAGTTTCAATGGAGAGCAAGCAGGCAGCTCCTTAAAAACATTCTTGCGTAACACAATATTCCTTCCTTTGATTTTGTCTCAATTAAACTTTGTACGTAAATATCTATACATTTTTCAATGCGTTTCTTCTCTTTGGCAAAATGCATTTCTATATAGACAGATATGGCACACATGTGGCAACACCACACACGCAGACACGCTCGAACATACATACACACAAAACACAATATATATATATATATATATATATATATATATATATATATATATATATATATATATATATATATATATATATTTGTGTGTGTGTGTGCATTTTTACGTCAGCCTACTTTTTTTAAAGATTTCTCATTTACCTTTCCTCAATTTTTATCCCCATTTAATTTTTTTTTGTTACCCGCTACAACGTAATTGAAAATGCAAAAAAAAGTCTTACTTATAAAGAAACGGTCTTTTTCCATATCCTGTAGAAGCTAAAAATTATTTACAGTTTTTTAAGATATATATATATATTTTTTTTTTTACTGGAGAAAATATTTACTGTTTTTTGTTTTTTTTTGTTCATGGTGTTTAGTTTTTCTAAAGCAATTTTTTCCCAAAAAATATACTTTGAGAATGGAGAATAACTTTTTATTTACTTCAATCTTCTGGTCTTTCTTTTAAGACTCCGAGTCATTAAATTCATCTTTCTTCTGTCTTCTATAATCAACATTCACTCACGCTAAATAGTTAGATTTTTGAGGAATAAAAAAAGATGTAAAAGAATCCAGTAAATTAATATGAAGAAGAAGAAGAAGAGGAAGAAGAATTTCAGTAATCGATGAAAGTGTACGCGATAAAGGACGAAGAAACAGAAAGGCTGCATGTAGAAATAGGAAATAAAATCAAAATGGCATAAGAATGCTGCATTAATAATAATAATAATAATAATAATAATAATATAATGAAAGCGTTATTAAAATGGTGACAATTAAGAAGATATAGAAATAGGCGAAGAAGAAAATACAAAAAGATAGAAAAATGGTATATTAGTTGGAGGAGGAGGGGGAGGAGGGGAAGAAGAAGAAGAAGAAGAAGAAGAAGAAGAAGAAGAAGAAGAAGAAAGTATGGTTTGCCTTACGATTGAGATATATCTGTACTTCCCTCCTGAATTTAGTTGTTAGTCAATCATTTGGAATAAAGGTAAATACATTTTCTTCAGCTAGATGTTTATCAGAAATCTTTTTGCTCCTGTTTTCTTATGATGTAGTATTACGACGTACTTAGCGCTAAAAATTAACAAAGTGTTCTTCTACCGACTTATACGTCGTCAACCCTAATTATGACTATGCTAGTATTTAAACATATCTTTTGAGGCAGCGCAATCCTTTGCCAAAATACAAGGTGTTCTCGACTTACGTCGGAGATCCGACGTAACCTGATTTTTCCTACGGTCGGACGTAACCTGATTTTCGATCTAGGTCAGAACTAATCTACATAAACACCCACGAGTCTGATTTTCGCTTGGGAAGCATAATGAAGGACAAAAGTTTTCCCCAAAACTACACAAACGAGAGATAGCAAATATGACACAATCCCTATAGCATACAGCTGGTGAAGAAACAACGCCCTCTTCCTCATATAACCCCACGTTGTGCCGTGTTATATTATGGGAGATGGCACTGTAACCACGAATCGCTGGACGTCGGGTCCGGCGTAACCAGAGGACCCAATGTATTATCTGCGGAGAAGCTGGTGGGAAATTAAACAAGATGGAATTATGGATTTTTTACATACTTTGAAAAAATTCGTCGATATGTTAAAGGTCAGTATTTAAAGCTTCAGATGAGAAAGCAAAGCCGGCGCGGTGGCTTCTAATATATTTGAGTCATTTGACAGGGTTTGGTATGCTGGCCTTCTTTACAAGCTGTAGGTCTATATTATCTTTGGTTGAATGTTTTACTTGATCGAATATTTCTTAAAAACATCGTGTAATGAATGTGTTTATCAACCTTTCACATTACTGCATGTGTCACCATGGGGCTATATAATTGGACCTAGTTAGTTACATTATTATGTATGCGGGGGCCCCCAAGGCTCTATCCTGAGTCCTACACTGTTTCTGATATACATCAATAATCTTCCCGATGTCATCAGTTTCCAGTTAGACATCTATACAGATGACACTACTATTTACTCCTGTCTCAGTAGTAAACGATGCAACGCAGACAATGTCAACCTGGGCGCTGCTCACGGAAAGGGTTGTGGAGTGATTTCGCAGTGGAGGTTTGTATTTGTATTAAATCGGTCCTAAAATAGTTTCGACGTACAAAACGTTAGGAACTTGATATAATAGGTATAACGCAGAGTAATCTAGTTGTGGTCGCTAATACTTTCGTATTCGACTAACTGTCGTCCAGCATAGACTGACTGTCTGAACGACTGACCGACTCATTACTCTTACTACTCCTATTTATTATAGGTGGGAGTGTCTATTAAGTATGGAATAGGTTTGTTCCACCATAACAGAAAGAACCTTCAATCAATGGGTAACTGAGGTAGAAAATGTCTTGTCAATTTTAATACAGCCAAGAAGAAAGTGCACTTATTTATCAACCACAGGGATATTTCCTTTTCCGTCTTTAGCATGGTTGATGCTAGGATCCAGAATAATGTCTCATTGTACCTTTTGGCTTTACGCTTTCGAATTACTTGAAGTTGAACAACTATATTGGATCAATAGCGGCATATGCTTACCGTCAAATCACGCTGAAACACCGGTTCTCGTACGATCACCGAAGTTAAGCAGCGTAGAGCCAGGTCAGTACTTAGATGGGGGACCGCTTGGGAACACCTGGTACTGTAAGCCCCCAAAGTCCAACCCTTACCTCACAGTCGGTGGGGGATGTAAACGGTAGTGTCAGAGCTATGCCGCCCAGAACTTCGTTCCTGGTAGGGCCACCAAAGGCGGACAGGTCTAACACACACGCCGGCTAACAAGGGCTCTGGTGAAAATCCAAGGAGCGTCTGCATCGGTAACCGGCGGCTTCTGGTCGTTCCTGTCTCTGAGTCTGTGGGAACCCCACGGCAAGCAAGAACGTTATCCGAGTAGGCCTGGGTACCCTACTTCTGTAATTTATCCCAAGAATCTTCTTCTCATAATAGGAAGAAACCGGCTCAATCCGCCCAGGGTGAATGCCGCATCAGTACAGTACAGTAGTAGTAATAGCGGCATATGATGTAAGGAAAATTGGCCCACTCTGTCGTGCTAAAAGATTTTTCTCGTCAAAGTCCATCCGACATATCTACAAATCTACCATTCGCCTGTGCATTGAGTCAGTCAGTTATGTGCCATACAAGATATATTGGAGGAATACTTGAATAAAGATGTAGGATCAAATATGTAATTACTTTTGCATAAATACAATATAGAACAGCATATAAGATACTTTTCCTTCAACAGTTATGTGCCATGCGTTATACACGCTTAGGCGATCATGTATCTTTCGATACATGATGGACGAGGCAGATTTTGCCCCGCAGTAGGTTGCCATTACATTCTGCGGTACAGCAGTTGCAGTTCAAGGCTATACAACCCGGCCTATCCTGCAATTAACCTATAGCTGAGGGGAGAAGAAGAGGATTCATACCTTTCCCAAGGGTATTAGCACGTAAGTGACCGCATTGGATTCGACTGGAATTCGAACTTGGCCCTTCGATTTTTCAATCCGAGCCGCTATCCATTACTGTTGAGTACTGTTGCTATATCTAGTCTGGTGCCTCCCGAGGTTCAACTCAAGGTTCTCGACAAAATCTTAAGTAGGATCTGCAATGTAATCCATCATGACCTGGCACCTCGATTCTTCACGTGATGTGGCTTCTCTCTGTCTTTTGTAAAAATATTTTCATGACAACTGTTCTGTTCCCTTTCTACTCCATTCTACATAAATTTAAGCGTGTTACGAGACTAGCATCTAGGTTTCACTATTTTACCGTTGAAATAGTTAAATGTAACCACCACTTATGATCCAACAGCTTCATTTCTCGCGCTTCCCTCCTGTGGAACCCCCTTCCGATTATGTGCTTCCCTGATAAATACAATCTTCAAAAATTTAAATGCAACGTCAATCATAAGATATATATATATATATATATATATATATATATATATATATATATATATATATATATATATATATATATAGTTTTTTTCTCACCTGCGAACCAGTCGAACTCTCTCGCCTTGTTTGGGGTGAAATGCTTAAAAATGTTTTCTTATTTTCATCAACAATATTTTCTTGATGTCATCAGTCCCAGCTCATGACAGGTCCGATAATGTAAATCTAGCAGCTGAGCTCGAAAATGACCTTCAATGAGATGTTTAGAGTCACTGCATTTTTAATTTTAATTGCACCAAATAAAAACTACTGTCATTTACTCATCATAGAGAAACATTCCTGACTTCCCTCAACATGGCTGATGCTTAACGTCAGGAGAGCAGCTCATGACGCCTTCTTAGTCTCACGTTGAAATAGAATGTTTTATTAAATCAACTGCTAGGTGGAAATGCTGCTAGGAAAGTTGATTAAATGCATCGTGGTGGACACATTTTCTCGCCATAATCTTGAACGTTTATAAAAATAAGATTCGTCTATGCATTGAATACTGCGACCATATCCGGGACAGTGATTCTGTTATATATCTCATGATTCTTAACAAAATCAAAAATTATGTTAGTTCTGAGCTTGCATATGGAATTTACTTATTTTCGCCATCATCTTGACGTGTTCTTTTTTGTAAATATTTTCATGGTAATTGTTATAGGAAATCTATTCTTGGCACCTCGGCAAATAAATGTAAGCGTGTCCATAGTTTAGCAAGTGGGTTTCATAATTTTACTGTTGAAACAGCTAGATATATCCGTATATTGGTATCCTTATATTCGAATTTAATCTAATTGTTTCTTTTCTCCCACTTACCACTAGTTGAATTCTCTTCCATTATTTTTTGCTTCCCTGTCACCTCAGAATTCAAAGGATTAAATTCAAAAGGAGTTGCCATTTTATATCTTCCCAAAGCCTGTTATTTGATTGACCATTCTCAGTAAATACTTGCGTCTTAGTGGCATTTTCACCTAGTTTAGCGTGAACATGCTTATGCCATTATAACAGATAGACAAGCGTTTTCAATTTTTTAAAAAAAAGAAATATTTTCTGTCTCAATATCTGAGATGATGGCTACGATTAATCAAATTATATATATATATATATATATATATATATATATATATATATATATATATATAGAGAGAGAGAGAGAGAGAGAGAGAGTGAGATTGGGTAGCAAAAGTATTTAACACATTGGTTTTTCTTACATATCTCCAAAAATAACAGATCAATTTCAACGAAACTTATAGGAAATATTTAAACGAACATTGTCGATCAAAACATAGAAGGACAATTTAAAACCACTGTTTTGAGAAACATTTATTAACAATAAATAAAATAACCCATATAGAAAAGTATTTAACACACTTTACTAATATTTAGTACAGTAGCCTCTGTTCTGTTTCACAGCCTCCACTCGTTTCCAGTAGTCTTCAACTAGTTTCTTGCAGGTACTTGTTGGTATTTTGACCCATTCTTCTTCATAAATTTTCTTCAATTTGTTTAAATTCGATGGATTTCTTTTATGAACTCTTAACTTCAATAGTTTCCACAAATTTTCGATTGGATTTAAATCCAGTGACTGGCTTGGCCATTCCAGGACATTAATGTCATTATTATTAAACCAATTCTTAGTTGTTTTAGCAGTATGCTTCGGGTCATTGTCTTGCTGAAATACAAAATCACGACCATGTCCCAGAGATGTGGCACTATTCAAGAGCTGAGTTGACAAAATTTGAGTGTATTTTGTAGCATTTATTGTTCCTTCGATGATTTTCATTTTTCCTACGCCATTTGAGGAAAAACAACCCCACATGATAATATTTCCGCCCCCCAGGTTTGACTGTAGGAATGGTATTTGTTGGCTTGTATTCCACTCCTTTTTTCTTCCATACATGTGTGCGCAAGTTTTCATCCGTAAAGCTCAATTTTTGTTTTGTCTGACCAAATTACTTTCTCCCAGAAATCATTAGATTCAATTTCATATTTCTTTACAAAATTCAAACGGGCTAGTACATGTCAGCGTTTCAGTAATGGAGTATTTCTCAGTGATCTTGAAGTGAGACCTGCACGATCCAGTGAACTTTTAATTGTATCTTTACTAACTTCAGTTCCGGCATTTTTCAAATCATTCTGAATTTCTCGACGAGTTGAAAATGGATTTTTCCTCACAATACGGGAAATGTATCGGTCATTAGCCTCATTTAAGATAAAGGGACGACCAATTCTTTTAAATGTTTTCAGTAGTATCGAATTTTTTCCATTTTCGAACAACAGCACCAATTGTACTCACAAGCAAATTCAAATCTTGAGCGATTTTTCTATATCCCTTACCATCTTTGTGATTCTTTATGATCTTCTTGCACATGTCGTTCGACAATTCTTTTGTTTTCACCATTTTCTTGCAGTAGTGGCAACAGAATAGCTGCAGTGTCTCAGAGCTGTTATCTAATAGCCAGTTGAGTGTCGTGCAGTGCTCTCATTGGTTGACATATCACATCATATCAATATGGGTAGGAATCATGACGACATGTCTCTTCTAGCATAATATTTGCAGTGGTGTTAAATACTTTTGCATATGGGTTATTTTATTTATTGTTAATAAATGTTTCTCAAAACAGTAATTTTAAATTTTCCTTCTATGTTTTGATCGACAATGTTCGTTTAAATATTTCCTATAAGTTTCGTTGAAATTGATCTATTATTTTTGGAGATATGTAAGAAAAACCAATGTGTTAAATACTTTTTGCTACCCATATATATATATATATATATATATATATATATATATATATATATATATATATATATATATATATATATAGTTTATGAAAAACTACGTAATCCGTATGGGTAAATCCAAGGAGGATAAAAAACCAGAGAGCTCAATGTAAATCCAGAGCAAATAATTTAAATAAAAACAGATCACTTTAAGGTTCCATGTAATAAATTATTTCACCACAGCCCTTTCAAAAAGGACTGCGGATCATAAGACTTTACTTCCAAACAAAAAATGAAAAAAAAATTTACACATTTTTGACAGGTCGTATTAAATATATGTAAATTAACGAATTGAAGAAGTGAGTGGGGATATATATATATATATATATATATATATATATATATATATATATATATATAGAGAGAGAGAGAGAGAGAGAGATAGAGAGAGAGTGAGAGACAGAGAGACAGAGAGATGGTGGATGAGCGCGGTATATTGAAGTGAACACCTATAGTCGACAGTCTGCCTTCTGCATAAAAAACTCTGAGTGTTGATTGAAATGTACACGTTTATATTTTCATACTTTGTATTCCTAATATTTTGTCACACACACACACACACACACACATATATATATATATATATATATATATATATAATATATATATATATATATATATATAATGCAAATATTTCTAGACACAGCAGACATTGTGTATCGATTATTTTTTACTGATCAGCTTTTGCTGAATCAGGAATGATCCTCCTCAAGACAACGAGGAAATTCCGTCAGATATTTCAGTTGCTTTAATCTGTCTTGATTATTAAGATAGTTGTTTTGAATTTGGTTAGAGCAGAATTTCGCGTGGACGTGAAATTCGTACATTCTGTAAGCAAATATAAATATCAAAAACATTTAGTATATGATCGAAAAGAATAAACCATTTATGCGTCAATTTAAAGCTAAATTTTATGAAATCTAACTCATTACTTATACAGTCTGTGGATACCGAGGTAATTAGGAAAGTAGATTTATCATGGAATATAAACTGTTCTCATAAATGGGAGAGAAATTAGGCGTGGCCCGTGTGGTATTTAAAGACGATCTCTTAACGAGATAAAATCACTTACCTTTTTATAGATCTGCAGAGGCTAAAGAACAAGGACATTTTTTTAAACTTTAACCGATTTCAGTTTTTATTTAATGTAATCATTATGGAGTATTACTGCCATATATGTTCTGGAGCCCCTTCAGTTTGCCTCGGGGTTCTTGATAGACCCCAGAGGCACATATGCAATATAATTGGCCCTGCTCTGGCATCTCGTCTACAGTCACTTTCTCACAGACGCACAGTCGCCTCTCTCTGTCTGTTTTACAAAACTTCCATGGCAATTGCTCCGAAGAGCTGCATTCCCTGCTTCCCAGTCTTCATGAGTTCAAGCGCCCTACGAGGTCGGCATCCCGCTTTCATCTCTTTACTGTCAAAACCCCTAAATCTAGCCGTCTCTTCTACTCCAATAGCTTCATGTCTCGCACCTCTCGCCTGTGGAACTCCCTTCCTTATTCCAGTTTCCCTGAGGGCTATAATCTCCAGCTATTCAAATGTAATGTCAATCGACATCTCCAGTTGCCTTGATCTATCCACTACCCTTCTCATCCTTTTCCCATCACTCCTATCTGATCTTACTCCAAATTTTCTGTAACCCCTTGCGTCCTAGTGGCTTCCCGCCTTGCTTGGGGTGAACGTTTAAAAAAAAAAATATTGTATTTTTCAAACATAAACTAACCATGAACCACTTGCGCGCGTACGTGTTCTTTTATTTATGTTTTTAGCCCCTGGAGCGGTAACCTCAATTTAATCATCCAGATCCCATTAAATGTTTTGTAGTCACTAGAACGCCAGTATGGTGAATCAATTACAAATCCTATGAAAATTTAGTGAGTGCATAATAAATAATAATCAATTGGAAATCGACGGTCGGATGGTTTTTATTTAATTACACGAGGTAATTAAGTGTAAGATAGAATTATGTGTCTATTTTCCTTTCCAGTATTTTCTTGACTCGTTCCTGACGTTAGCTCATAATTATACGGTGTACATCAAAACTGCTTTCTATTTTGGTTTCAGGAATTATATATTTTATTTTAAGAATATATCAATCAATATCCAGACATACTTCGGGGAAAAAAAAGTTAATTTTACATTTACCTTAAAAGGGAAATAAATAAAAGTTTTATTCTTTAATCTCATGAGTGAGATATTTTTGTTATATATCTTCGTATACGCTATGAACGATTTACACATTTCCGCCAAGTTCTGTTGTAAATTCAAAATGCTGTCGTAGTAATCAATGACAGATTAAACCAAATGGAATTCCTGGGTAAGAAAATACTCGGGTAGATAGCGTTTAGTAGGGATATAAAACAAAATAAATAAATAAAATTCATACTTCTATAAACGAGATAAGCTGTATTAAGCAATGGCCACTTACATACTAAAGGAATATGTTGAATAAAAGAGATTTGATTCGTTTTCTACGGCTTATCAACACATGCAGGGTATTCAAAGACAGAAAATATATTTTAGATCTTAAGAAGTTTAGGTGTGGGGAGATAATATTTTTAGTGGTACACGTCTTAATAATTAATCCATAGTCGGGGAGAAGTGGAATCATAGCTTTCCCAAGAGTATTTGCACATCAGGAAATATAACAAACCCAACAGGGATTAAAGGTCTGCTTTCTGATTAACAATTCCGAGCCATTATCGCTTATACCAGTCGCACACCTAAGCCTAAAGGCGCCTGGTATTCCCAAGTGGTCTCAAAGAAAAGAACAAAACATGGAATATACAATGGAGGAAGATGTGGGATATGAAATTCCTTTTTCATAAACAAAATATAGAATAGCATATAAGACGTTTAGGCGATCATGTATCTTTAAATACATGACTGACGAGGCAGATTTTTCCCTTTTTTACTACGCTAGACCAGTTGCCAACCAAGGCTAAAGAACCCGGTCTGTCCTGCTATTAATCCATAGATAGGGGAGAAGAAGAGGATTTATACATTTTTCAAGGGTATTAGCACGTAAGTGAATGTAATGGATTAGACTGGAATTCGAACCCGGATATCCAATTCCGTAATCCGAACCGCTATCCATTAGCTGCATCTCAACAAGCAATATTTAAAAAAAAAATAATTGTTGCGTGGTATCACGAATTTTACTCGAACATCATCCTAAAATTCTATTTTACTCTGTATAAAAAACGTTTTTTCAAGCATTTATTTTAATTTTATTCTTAAATAAAACTTTGGACTTCTAGAACATCAAATATAAAACAGGATTCCCCTTCCATTACGGTTCTCCATAATTTCTTTTCTATATTTGAATCGTCACGACTTTTTGATTTGTTCTCTATTGTCATCTACATTCAGAATTATCTGTCTACAATGATTACCAATAAACGGCTAGATTGTTCAATCTAACCTGTTATTTAATCTGTAGCTGGTGTGTACCAGAGACATATTCATGTTATTACCAATGTAAATTCTTTTCAAATCAACAGCTAGGCCACATTTTAAGCCCATCCTGTCCATTTCACTTTATGTACTGATAACCGTTACTCAACCCGCATATCACAGCGAATCCGTTAACTGATATAGATGAAGCATTTAAATAGTAAATATATTTTTTAGTCAAATAATTTAAATCAGGATTCTAGTCCAGGGCAATGCTTCTTCTTATTTTGTGAAAGCAACACATATCGATGTAATTAGATTGGATTGTTCTTCTGCATGCAAAGTATTCGCCACTATTGTTTCAATCCATAGAACATCGATGTAAGAATCAAACTCATTACAATAATAATTTAGTGACAAATTAGCGTGTTAAATTTTGCTCCATGGCAACGTATAAAGATTAAACTAAAATTTTAAAAAAAATAACTTACTGATAAAAGCTGAAAAAAACACTGAACTCTTGGAAGCATTTTCACATTGTACCAACAGGTCCAGTGCTTACGACAAATGCAGATATCGGCAATAATTTTTATTATATCGATATCTACCCTATGTTTATACTTATTGTGTAGACGTGCAAAATATCACTAATATAGTTAATGACGAATTTCATTGACTCACTTTGTTCAGAGTCTGTATTTCTCAGTTACGGACGTAGGCGAACTAAGACGATTTGAAATATTGATCGCTGCCAGATGACCAGGTATACTTGTATTATCTATGTTGTATTGGTGGGAACAATTCAGGATAATGGATGCGCGATCTCATCCAGATTCTTAACTTTGAACTTTTTAACTTTATCGCAGTTTAATTGACACTAAGGGCACTTTACTTGACACTAAGTAACCATTCACAAATACTAATACTTGAGGATGTTTACTCTGTAATACTATTCATGCCCGATTAAATAAGGAGTCAAAGCGCCAAAAATCAAGGGGAGGAGGGAAGAATTGGAGGAACCAATGTTTTTTTTTGTTTTTTCTTTTTCGGGCTCGTACTGGCTCAGAATATATTTATTGGTATGTCTATATTTCGACATTACCTCAGACCGATAGTTTCACAGGTCGGTCTAGTCTGGGTACGTCACTATGGTTAGGTTCGCTTCCTGGAGGAGCCTATAAACATTATCAACAAATCTGTAAGGCTTAACTATGGTCGTTGTGCATGGATTTTTCCTAACGTTATATAAATATATACATATATATCTATGCCGGGTGTAACGGCAAAATTGTCTAAATCTTGTTAACAGCAAAATTCTACAATTGTTAGATTCAGCTTTGAATTATTTATCTTAGAAATGATTAAGGAATTACTAGAATTCTCCGATGTTTTTTTTTGTTTCTTTTTATGCATCTACTGAACTCTACTTTGAACAATAAGAATGCATTTAGTTCTAAGTTGAAATGATGGTCCCTCTTGTAGCCATCTCCTGATCCAGTTTTCATTTCTAAAATTCCCTGCTTGTTAAACATATTCACCGTTCTCTTGATGCGTCTTGAATGGATTTTGAGGCTGGAAGCTAGGGTAAGAATATTTGTACTATTACTGAAGGTCTGAAAGATATTTTCCCTTTCACCATTGCTCAGTTGGGAGGATTTAGTGCAGATGACAAAAACAATTTTAACCTGTTCTCTTTCTAGCTGAATAACTCAAAGTTTTGCGGCAAATGGTGTCAAAATGGTTAAACATCTTATCTGAAAACTTAGGAAATAGAAACTCAGTTTAATGGTTTCTTTAGATATTAAACATTTTATGAGATGTACAATTAGCCCATGCTGTTACACGATTTGGGCAATTTTGCTGTTACACCCGGTATATATATTATTTGTGTGTAATCTATACAATAAAAATACGTCGATTATATGTAAAAAAAACAACATTATATATCTCTACTGAATGTAATATATTTTGTGTATGATATATATCGACGCATATGCTTATGACATAATTATTTGTTCCTGTTTTACTAGTAAATGTAATCGCTTCGATAAAATCAAATTGGCAGCTGATCTAAAACATGAACAGTTGTTAATTGAGGCGTGTTAATTTGAACGCCTCAAAAACAAAACTATATTAATCGTCTAAGAAAATCTTTTCTGCCTTCCATAAGCGTGGCTGATGCTAACCTCCAGGAGCGTGGCTTGTTGCGTCTTTGCAAGCGACGTTTTCCGCTGGGATGAAGTGGAAAGATAATAATGAATCGGTTGGAAATCGGCTTGTACGAATGTTGTCTCACTATGTCGTGTTAGAAAATGTTTCTCGCCAGAATTTGTATTACATACTTATATATCTACCATTGATCTTTGTGATGAGTATTGTTGTCACAGTTGGCTCACTGTGTCTTGCTAGAAAATGTTTCTCACCAGAATTTGTATTACATACTTATATGTCTACCATTGATCTTTGTGATGAGAATTGTTGTCACAGTCGGCTCACTGTGTCTTGCTAGAAAATGTTTCTCACCAGAATTTGTATTACATACTTATATGTCTACCATTGATCTTTGTGATGAGTATTGTTGTCACAGTTGGCTCACTGTGTCTTGCTAGAAAATGTTTCTCACCAGAATTTGTATTACATACTTATATGTCTACCATTGATCTTTGTGATGAGAATTGTTGTCACAGTTGGCTCACTGTGTCTTGCTAGAAAATGTTTCTCACCAGAATTTGTATTACATACTTATATGTCTACCATTGATCTTTGTGATGAGAATTGTTGTCACAGTTGGCTCACTGTGTCTTGCTAGAAAATGTTTCTCACCAGAATTTGTATTACATACTTATATGTCTACCATTGATCTTTGTGATGAGTATTATTTGTCACAGTTGGCTCACTGTGTCTTGCTAGAAAATGTTTCTCACCAGAATTTTATTACATACTTATATGTCTACCATTGATCTTTGTGATGAGTATTATTTGTCACAGTTGGCTCACTGTGTCTTGCTAGAAAATGTTTCTCACCAGAATTTGTATTACATACTTATATATCTACCATTGATCTTTGTGATGAGTATTGTTGTCACAGTTGGCTCACTGTGTCTTGCTAGAAAATGTTTCTCACCAGAATTTGTATTACATACTTATATGTCTACCATTGATCTTTGTGATGAGTATTGTTGTCACAGTTGGCTCACTGTGTCTTGCTAGAAAATGTTTCTAACCAGAATATATATTACTTATTTGTTAAGTCAACCATTGATCTTTGTGTTGTGTATTGTTGTCAGATCTGGCCTGATACTCATGTAGTATATTTAGAAATTCATGATAAAATTTAAAGCTAACAGTTTCTCCCTTGGCACTTCTCTATTTTGGAACTCTCTTCCGGAACTTTGCTACCCAATCAATTTTGATCTTAAAAGAAATTAAATGCAATGCTAATCGTTTTTTTTTCTGTTTACATAAATCCTGTTCTTTTATTGGCTTGTTTTCTTCATAATGTTTTCTTTTGCTTAGATTGTTTTGCATTTCAGTTGTCATTCACTCTTAAATTTTAGGAGTCAAGACATTCTTCAGGTGGGTTGTTTTTTTTTTATATAAAATGAGGTGGTGAACGTGTTGTTACTGCATTCTACGCGATCATCGAAGAATGGGAGTTTATTTTTGACTTACTTAGTGACCTGAGATGGAATGTTGGCTCCCTGTGCCGCGCCAGAACAGAGGACATTTGAACAGTTTCTGCACACTCTTTGTTCAGAAAGAAACACTTCTTAGAACACAGAAAAAATAAATAAATAAAAAAGGTTAAACACCTTGTCTGTCGTCTTTACGTAACACACACACAAACACATATATATATATATATTCATATATATATATATATATATATATATATATATATATATATATATATATATATATATATATAAATATAAATATATATATATATATATATATATATATAAATATAAATATATATATATATATATATATATATAAATATAAATATATATATATATATATAAATATAAATATAAATATATATATATATATATATATATATAAATAAATATAAATATAATATATATATATAAATATATATATATATATATATATATATATATATATATATATATATATATATATATATATATATATATATATATATATATATATATATATATATATATATATATATATATATATATATATATATATATATAAATATATATATATATATATATATATATATATATATATATATATATATATATATATATATATATATATATATATATATATATATATATATATATATATATATATATATATATATATATATATATATATATATATATATATATAAATATATATATATATATATATATAGTTGTGTCTCTGTACAGTTTGCTGCTGGTATTCGCGAATTAAGAATATGTCTAGTTTTTGAAAACTTTTAGGTAGTCTACAATAGCACTTACACACCATTTATTATGATAGAATAATTACAATTCTTAAAATTGCTAATAGATTACCCGAAAGCGTACGGAATCAACAAACAATTGCAGAATTTCTACACTCATTAAGTAAAGAAAAAGAAAAAAAATGTTCGGGTAAAAGGAAAATAAAATATAAAGAACCTTTTCAGTCTTGCTTAAAATAACACACACGTTCCTCTCTCTCTCTCTCTCTCTCTCTCTCTCTCTTGCCACACACACACATACACACACATTTGTTTTTAGTTCGTTTTATCTGTATATTTGTTATTTTTGCTTCACAGCTTAAATCTTGTAAACGTAGCAATAATTTCAGTTCGTATCCAGACTTCCATTTTTGCACGTAAATATCGCCGTCGATTCTTGAAATAAGCAGAAATTAAAATCAGAAACCAAATATGTACTTATTCAACATATCCATTTTGTCTGTAATAAAAACCTTACTTGTCTGAAAAGACACATTTGAAAAATGTATATTTTGTGATATTGCTTTTTTAATATTTTTTAATATATTATATTTTTATATTGGTTTCTTTTGTTTAATTTTATTACAAATATATATATATATATATATATATATATATATATATATATATATATATATATAACTAGAGATATGAAGGGCCCTCTGGGTTGCCAAGGGACATTGTTCAGAGGGCTTGCAAAAACCTCCAAACTGTGTTCGCGTGAAAATCTGGAATACAAGTAAATAACGAAATGTATAATTTAGTCGCTTATTTAAAAAAAAAAGAAGCCTTTATGCATAAAAAAAAATGTTTTCCATCGCATATATCAACAACGTAAGAATAGTTTTAATGTTGACATTGATATTTAAAAAAAACAACATATCACATTCATAAGTGTAGTATCAAAGTTACTTTATATCGATAATATAAGCAGACCGTCCTTCTAAAATGATAAAACCAGTATTTTTTGATTTTGAAAAATGTCTCACCTTGGATAAGGTGTACTCAATGATAATGTACAAAACTTCTTTAAAAAAGATATACATGTTTTAAAAGTGGACCAATCTACTTAAGCAGTGTGTCTAACCGTTACCTAATTACTTGCAACGACGACATTTTTGATGCATATGGGTTTTCTGGTGACCAAATTGTATTGGGTTTGTCATTTTAAAAATATATTTCGTCCCTTTGTTCTAAAACTGATGTTCTCTTTTGAATCATTTCACCAAAATAAACGCAATAAAGTCACTAAGACGAAGGGCTTACTGTGTCTTGGAGAGTGTGAGAAAAATACTGTTAAGGATAGAGGATAATAATAAAAAAAGTTAAGAAAAAATATAAACAATAGACATTACACATATTTTTTTAAAGATCAATGTTTGCTGGAAAGTATGGAACGGGAAATGATTAAAGACCTACGGTGCATGAAGGAATAAGAAAAAAAGACACTAGCGTAATGAGGAGGACTGTAAATAACGATTGGCATTGTAAAAATCAAAGTTTTCTGGAAAGCATGGAGTCGGAAGAGTGTTCCACAAGCAAGAAGTGCAAACTGTTAACATAGAACTTACGGTTACATCTAGCCAATTCAAACGCAAAATGATAAAACATTTTATTAAATCTTGTACTGCGTTTAAATTCAAAAAGTCTACACGTATCATAAGGAAAAATCCGTCAGAACAATTAACATGAAAGTATTTAAAGAAAATTGTCGAAAATATACCGACTTGTTTTTTCATCTTGACGCGTCATGTATGTCCAAACCTAAGTCAGGACACAGAATATCTACGATGGTATTGTACTCTAAATATCAAAATTGCAACCCCGCGTTTGAAATCCTGATATGAGATCTGAATTCGAACACAGATCACTGTTGTCGCAAAGAAATAGCCAGTTCAGCTAAAATCATCTTTGTTTTCTCTATTTTTTTCTTCATTTGATCTTTGCCAATTGGGTGACATATGACACACACGTCTCTGCAGTGATCGCGAAGTCGATGCCGCTTCCTCTCCATCCTTCCGTGTAATTACAGAAGATGACGGCCATGTCACTGAGATGTAAGTTCGGGTGGAAATGTTTGCCATCAAAGCTGCAGGTGAAATGCGGAATCTGGCGTGTGTGTCAGCGCTTCTCTCAGATGATTCTGGCTGTTCAAAATCCATTTCGGTGTCCGCAAGATTGGATCAAACATTTCGGATGCAAAGTCGTTTCGCGCTGTATGGCCAGAGATTCAAAGAA
>CAHIKZ030001613.1:75000-157500 GCA_903632075.3 Acanthosepion pharaonis
GTATTTGAAGCTTAAACACTGGACTTTTTTCGCCTTTTTTTAATATTCTTGTTTTTTTCTTTTTTTTATATTTCCCATTTTTCCTCGGGTAGCGATTTGTTCTGCTGCAAGTTGAGCTATTCCAGATTTTTCCAAACGAGTACCACCATTTATATATATCCAGGGCAGATAACATTAGAAAGATTTTAGTGTTCCATGAAAATAAGTGAATACAACGTCTAAAAACACAATATCCAGCCGGGCTAAACCATAAATTTAACAATATAGATACTACTAATATATAACTCAACAAATCAAAACCTACCCACATTTCTCCCCCACTAGACAGACATGCCTACGGAGGTGTTGAGGTCTCAAACTTATACACAAACCCACACGAATATATACACTTACACACATCATACTCACTCATTCCCTAATGAGCCAAATGATAACACACACCCACAGCAATACACACGCATTAATTCACCCTAAGAACAAAATAATACATACACACACACACACACACACACACACACACACACACACACACACACACACATATATATATATATATATATATATATATATATATATATATATAGAGAGAGAGAGAGAGAGAGAGAGAGAGAGAGAAAGAGAGACGGTGGAGTAATGGATATGGCTTGGGTTGAGTAATCGCAGAACCAAGTTCGAATTCCAGTCGAATCCATTACATTCACTTACGTGCTAATACCTTGGGGAAAGGTATGAATCCCTCTCCCCTCCAGCTATGGGTAAAATAGCAGGACAGACTTGGTTCTATAGCCTTACATGGCAACTGGTCTAGGGAGAAGGACAACTCTGAATTAAAACCTGCGGAGGGTCGTTTGGGAACCTTTTGGCATTCGGTGCACCAGGTCTCTGTATTCGTCCCTTCAAAAAGTGTGGATGGTCCTGCACGAAGCCTTCACCACTATAATCAAATCTCATGTGCCGGTGTCGGGGCTGTTGGTTTCTGAAAACTGATCTGATTGACCCTCATACGTCGAATCTCGACGGGAGAGTCGATTATATATATATATATATATATATATATATATATATATATATATATATATGTAGACATGTATATTTCGAGAGACAGGAAAAATTTCGCTTCTGACCATGGCATCTTGGTTCGAATTTCACCATTATAGAGTTGTCAGGAAGGAGACTTCTTGATGTTATCGGACGGGATGGGGCGAGTCCAGCTTGCGACACCTTCGGAAAATGACTGAAAACCATATCACGATTTGACCCAAGATTTGTGAGTGAAATTGCGTAGACGGAACCCATGGAGGGCGTCAGTGGCTGTGCTAGCAGGAAGTCACAAGTCATCGTGACCGAGGGTTTGAGCTATTTGTGTTATTATTTATTTCAGATATTTGATCACATTAGATAACACACTCTTTCCCAGCAATACAATATAAATTATAGGTAGTATCTCTTTAGTGGGTGGGCTGAACAAACGCAAATGCGCCTGAGCAGGCGTCTATAATAAGGATAGGCTAGCCGGTATCCTTGAATACCAGTGGCCAGCTATTATATATATATATATATATATATATATGTGTGTGTGTGTGTGTGTGTGTGTGTGTGTGCGTCTTAACGGTAAATGCTCTGTCCAGGCAATCTGTGTTTCGAGCAATTTACTGAGTACCTAGCTTTGCTTTTAGGCCTTTCTTCTTTTTCTTTTTTCTACAGTATCTTTTGTATTCGATATTGTATCTTGGTAAGAGCTACTTTTTTTTGCTGTTGACAAGATGTCACTTGGTTCCACCAGTTTTTTTGTCTTTTATATATATATATATATATATATATATATATATATATATATATATATATATATATATATATATATATATATATGATATCAAATTATCAAACGGAAAAATCTGACAATTATTTTTAAAGACATTTTTACGTTTATACGTTCTTTTATAGATACAATTATTAAATAAATGCTCTGTTTATAATAAACAGTATTAGCGACATTTCCCATCAGAATGTCCGACAAATTTTCATAGAAAATATGCGTCCTCCGACAGGAATCGAACCTTTATCCTTTACGGAACCGTCATATAGCCTGACGTGTTTTTACCGATTGAGCCACAGAGAATCGTTTCGGTTAGCAAGGTCGATTTTACTGGGTTTTTATTTTTATATAAAAATACAGTGTAAACATAAAAAATGCCTTAAAATAATTATCGTACTTTGTCCATTTCATAATGTATGACGTCATTTTTTACATCTGGATACGCATTGAGCATATATAAATGTACAAGAGAAAATCATGGAGAATTGTAGTTTCAAAGCTGTAAAATCGACCTTGATAACCCCTTTGGCTCAATCGGTAAAAGCACGTCAGTCTATATGACGGTTCCGTCTAGGATACGGGTTCGAATCCTGTAGGAAGACGCATATTTTCTATGAAAATTTGTCGGACATTCAGGCCGGTAAATGTCGTTAAAACTATTTATTATAAACAGAGCATTTACTTAAATATTTCTATCTAAAAAAAGAACGTATAAACATTATATATATATATATATATATATATATATATATATCATAAATGCACTTATAAATGTGTTTAGTGTGCGATTTCAGTATTTTTGGTTACTCTCCTAGTCGGGCACAAGATATAAGCCATATCATGTGCCCGACGTGTTGGATAACCAATGAAAATGACGTCGTACACCAAACGCATTTATATGTGCATTCATTAACATACATTTCTTAGCTCTGCCTAATTACATTGACCAATATTATGTCTACACATCATGGGTAAATTTGGTAATTATTTATTTGCTTACCAGCATATGCACGCCAGCACACACATATATGGTTGCTAATATATATTTATTTCATTTACCTAACCCTATAGCTATATTAGGTAGAGGCAACCAGACGTCTAGCCACACTGATGAGCTGTGATACAGCAAATCAGTGTGGATTTGTAAACAGTGACTATTACTGCTAATAATAAAAGATTCTTCGCTAAAGCGAATCAGGTTCTCTCAATCACTGTTTGTCTAGATATAAGTACGCTTAAATTCGCATTTAACACCTCCGTGCACCAACAACTTAGCGGGTAGAATCTCCAACTGGCTCCAAATCTGTCGGGTTTCGATCCTAGCTAGAGACAACCAGACATCTAATCCCACTGATGAGCTGTGATAGATCGAATCAGTCTTTCTGTGGATGGCAGTATATATGCTCCTGAAAAATTTATTTCGGTTGAGCTGTCTGGTGAGGAAGTTTGGTCTGTAAATAGTGACTAATACTGCTAATAATGAAAGACTCTTCGCTAAACGAATCGAGTTCTCTCAGTCACTAAAAATAAACACAATTAAATTCGTGTTAATACATCCGTGCACCAACGGCTTAGCGGGTAGAATCTCCGACTGACTCCAATTCTGTCGGGTTTCGATCCTACCTAGAGGCAACCGGGCGTCTATGGAGACAGATGAGCTGCGAAACAGTGTGCGTGTACTTTTTGACATACTCATCCATCCATCTATCTATCTATCTCTCTCTCTATCTATCTATATATATATATGCATATTCCCTTATGCACACATACGTCTATATTTCTCTTTTTACTCCTATTTTTCTTAACTATCAAAATATTTCCATACATTTATGCTTATATTTGTTACAAAATCATCGGTGTTCTTGCCTAAATCGCTTCTCTTTCCTTTGTATCACGTTTGCATTCCTCCCATTTTTTTCGCAGCATGTAACTTTACCCTCTATAATTTTCGCCAAAAAAAAAAAATCTAAATAATAGATGACTTCCCCGAATCCCTCTAAAGGCAGGTTTTTCAAATATAAAGGAAACTTACTATTAACGGCTTACCATGAGGAAACGATTTCGACTGTAATCAAAATTTGTTTACGTCAGGATGGATCGATGTAATCCTGTTACCGCATCTTACTACTTGAACCTGCTCAGATTTCTGTAGCAGTTTCGTATTTCGCATCAAAGATAATGGTCTCCTTTCGAGCCCGAGTATCATCATCATTCGGATTTAATTTCTTCTGGATCGTATCAGAAAAAAAGCTAAGCTCAAATCATAACTACAGACGCCTCTAGTCAGGAATGATTTTGAATATTTAACATTATTAATATTTTTAATCATTTCACCCCAAGCAAGGCAGTTAAGCCACTAGGACGTAAAGAAAATTATATTAAACAAAGGGCAATAAGAGAACTAGAATAAAGAGAACAGAAGATAACGATTGACGTTGTATTTAAATCGACTGGAAAGCGAGAAACCGGAAGGGAGCAAAGTGCGAGAGAAGGAACTGTTAGCATAGAACTTACGGTTACATCTAGCCATTTCAACCGTAAAAAGATTAGACCTTGCCAACAATCTCAAACTGCGCTTAAATTCAATGTATGCTGATATGGTTGCATGAAAATAAAGCATGTGGCTCGATTTTAAAAAAATCTAACCAATGAACGCACGGAATCATTTTTGGGAAAGTTTCTTAGTCGCTTCTGAAAATTTTCCACATATTTCGTGTATATATGTATGATACTATATGTGGATATATATTGTATTATTACTTCAGACTTCGATAACCGTATTTTAGTGACGGGCATTTTTCCTTTTAAATATTCATTTTGTCTACCGGCATACGCATAGGGGAAGATTTAATGAAGATGATGTGCGCTAAGGCAGCTTTCGGACCTGCTTTAACCTCTGCAGGAGAAACGACATCATAAATAATTGCTTGCACACTTTCCCCCTATGTGTGTCCGTATATACATATATTTAATAATAATAATGGACACTCCCGTCGGTATGAGGATCTGACAGCTTATTGATTCAGTTATGTTAATCTCAGTTCAGTTAATCTTAAATGGCATTTAAGACCCGCTAGTGATTTACAAAGGAGGCCACATATGGAATAAGTGTGAGGATTGTGAAATGAGATAACTGTTAGATTGGTTGACCTTTTAGATCTTGCTCTCGCTTCTTGAAGATGATTCAGACAAGCAGATTGAAAATTGCTGAGTCCACTAAAACACGTTGATCTCCATTCTACCCGCTTCAAAGCTAAGCGCTCAAGGGTGTTATGTAGTATATTGACTGCTGACAATTTGCTTTTCAGCTTGTCTTTGTATCTTAGCCATAGGCGTCCTACATTCTTGTAGCCCTGATCTAATTGGCTGTACATTAGGATCTTGGATATCCTGTCATCAGACATTCTCAAGACATGACCAGTCCACCGTAACTGAGATTGTATGATAAAAGTCTCGATTCCTCTAATATTACACCTGTTAAACAGGTCTACGTTAGATGTCCTATCTTGAAGCTTAACTCCACAGATTGCACGCAGACAGCTTTTATGAAAAAAACATCTAGCTGGCGTATATGGTACCTGTATGGAGTCCACGACTGTGAGCCATACAAAAGGATGGCAAGTACAATAGCTCTGTAAAGCCGAATTGTCGTATCCAGTCGAATACCCCGCTCATTCCACAAGCGATGGCGAAGTTTGACGAAAGCACTGGTAGCCTTAGCAATCCGATGCATGATTTCATTATCTAAAGTTCCACTGTAATTGACTTTGCTACCAAGATAGGTGAAAGACTTTACATAGTTCAGGGGTTTGTCTTCTACTTTCAATGGTCTCTTTGGAAATTTTTAGACGGGTGGTTTTTGTTTCTCGCCACGCAATTGCTTCTGAGTAGGACAAGGTTGGTGCACAACTTCAGTTTTCTTTATGCTAAGTGTAAGACCAAATGCTTTACATGCAGCAGATAAACGATTTCTTAGATGTTGGGCCTCCTCAAAGGATGTCGCTACAAGAGCCGCATTATCAGCAAACAACAAATCCCGAATAATATGCGTACGAAGGTGGGTCTTGGCTTTGAAGCGCTGATGATGGAAGAGACCACCAGTTGTTCGAAACTGAAACTTGACTCCACTCTCTGCGTATGCAAATGCATATTTCAGCATCACCGAGAAGAAAAGGGAAAAAAAGAACAGGGGCCATGACACAACCTTGTTTGGTGCCATTTGTGACATTAAAGGATACCGACATCATATATATATATATATATATATATATATATATATATATATATATATATATATATATACGATGCAGCAGAAATATGTGCCACAAATACCTCACAGGAATACCTCCCACATGAATGTAAGCGGCTATACTGTCTTTAACTAGTTAATGTTAATAGGTAGGAGGTATATGTAATAGATAGTTCTATTGCAACAGTACAGTACAGTTCGTTTTCCTAAGGTGCGTAGCTCAGTAAAATGAATTTTTATTATTATTTTAAATATTAAAAAAAATATTTTACATAAAAATATTTCACTATTTTAAAAACAATTCCATAATTAAAATTACAAATAATTATTTAATAAAAATGCAATATTTATTTTGCATAACTTCTCCCTAAGTTTTTATATATGCACGAATCCAGTTTCCTGTTCACAAGGCCAAACGCTTCAAAAGTTGGAATTTGGCTCCCTTTAAGAAATATTTACGCTTGATTAGTTGAATGTTACATGTCCCTGAGTAAGAATTCTTAAGAATTTATTCTGTGCTATTAAAAGAAAAAAAAAAAAACTTTCTTAAAAGTATTGTTTATTATGAAGTCATATTAAATTAAGAAAAATATTATACCGCTAAGTAGGGTTTTTGTCAAAGTATTTTTCCAAGCAATTCTGCTGATTTAAATTTCATCGATTGCTTTTCGAAATTGAACGAAATGTAGAGTTTGTAAATTTCGACAAAATGTTAGCGATAACTTCAACAATATTAAATACTGTGAGGATCTCAACCGACGTCAGCGGGTTGCAAAAAATATTCTAGTGTATAATGTTTGCACACATTTTGCATGGACAAACCATTAAAGAAGAGGTATATTTGACAACAGATTAAGATGAATAACCTTGCGTCTCTTCTTAGCACATCTACTTAATGATTCCGCCGAGGTCTGAAATGTTGACATGCCAGAATCAGATGACATTTCTCGATTTTGGACTTCTATGCTAGCTATGGCAGACATCTACGCTAGCTATGGCAGACCATAAATTTTATAGCAATATGGGGGTCATTGATTAAATTCTGTCTCGACTAAACCCCATATGTATTATTGCAACGAGTTCACGTCTGGAGAGATCGGAGGTTATATGTTTGGGGGTGATGTGATCGTGGGGATTGCAAAACGTCCACTCTTGGGTCGTCTTGGACTTATGAGATGGTATTGAGTCATGTTTGTAGGTGGACGGTCTTGCATTACTCTCATTCGCTATCAGAGGTCTCATGACTCTCTCTAATTCTTCATCGTAGCCAGCGGACCCTTAACACTGATGAAAAAAATGAGAATGCATGACGACTTGCTCACGACTACCAGAACAATTAGAGTTGCCGGAAACCATGTGTGCGTGACCGTTCGAATGTTCTTAGTATCTTTGAATAACTATATGTCATTTCTACGCTTGACCTTTTGGTCCTGATCAAATGTCTCTCCCATCAGATTAAAAAAGGAAACATTTCAGGCTGTTGATGCTTCAACTTGTGCAAGTGCTTTGCGTGTATCAAGCGGTTATCTTTTATCTTCGCACACATGGATTCGCTTCCCCGCATCACTTATCACAATTCTTCAGAGATCTTGAGCTCCTTAACAAAGGCATTAATTGACTTTTTGGCTTTTTATCGATACTTTTCTGCGCGCCTTTCGTACATGTGTGGGTATTCACATTACATTAGGACCATTAGGAAAGGTTTTACGTTTGGCCACTACTGTATAGTTGCCGTCATCTGCTTACAGCGCTTTTCGAAATTCGACAAAATACGACCGTGGAACTTACAAGAAGCGAGCTTTATCTAAACCACTATTCTCCGCCTTTAAACAAACGATTACATTTCGTTTGTTGACTTAACTTATGTTTTTCATGATTTCTCTAAAAAGTAATGATAATCATTAGAAATTAAAATAAAGTTTAAACGACGTATCTTCAAAGAACAGAGCAAACCTGTATACAAGCCTATACATTTTTACTCACACACACATATGTGTGCGTGTACCTGTTTGTGCAAATATTTATGAACTTATAGAAAACAGGCTTATATTTGCAAAATATATTAGGGTCATAAGGGTTATACAAACAGGCACATACGCATGTGTGATTACGTATGTATAAGCTTAGAGAATTAAGGTGGGTGCGTGGTGAAATGGTTAAAATGTTCGCTATTCAACAAAAAATATAGATTTGCAACTCAGCATGGTCGACTTTTGAAGAAGGAGATGGTTGATATCAGCCTGGGTAGGCGAGATCCCAGTGTCTGGCACCTTGAAAAGTGCCTGAAATTAGGACTGAAATTTAATAGACGGGATTGTTCGTCGATGGTTCTATCAGCATGAAGTCTCAAGTGATTGTGAACGAGAGTTTGCGCAAACTATTGATCAGCTCTGAAGATCCTATTTGCATAATTGCAATATAAACCATAGGGTTTGTGGTTATTGAACCAACACAAATGTGCCCGATCAGGCATATGCAAAACGGTTTTCCTGCCTGTATAAGTACACTGGCATACTGAAAAATGAGCAACCAGCTATTATGGAGTAGGACTATTCACTTTTTATAAATTATGATTGACGTTATATCAACAAACAGTTATTCGAGAGAAACGGAAACATATATATGAAGTACACACGAGCCCATCAACTAAAAAAATTGAGAAGAATTTTATTTCCAATGAGATTTTAGTGTGAGCGATGTTTTGCTAAAGCCATCATCCAATATTGGTAATCTATTGTGATATATATGTTTTGTCTTTAGAGTAATTTTCCCAGCGTAGCTTAGATGAGGCACAAGGCCGAAAGTATGGGGCACCCAGTGAGGATCGAACTAACTACTCAGTCATAATTGTTCGAGTGAGACAAGCTCGCTAACCATTACACCACCTTGAGACGCATATGTTTTGTCTGTATATGTTTATATCGTTACACGACCATGTTAGAACTCTTGTAAGTAAATTATGCTCTAAAATAAACGAAGAAGTTTTGAAACGACGTTCAATATATATGTGATGTTTTGAGGCTCGCATTAATTTTGATGGCGAGGAAAAACCCTCCGTTCTTTTAAAAGTGGAATGGAAACCATCCAATAAAAATAATAACGGAAAAGAAATAAAGAGAGATTTTGGGGTGTGAAAGAAAAATGAAGGACAGAAGAAAAAACGCAGAGACTGAAAATTATGGGAGTCAAATTATGAAAAATGTGGTGAATGAATTAATTATAAAATGAAAGGTTTGTTCTTGGAAGAAATTTGTTAAAGGGAATAACAGGCACAAAAATGAAGAAGAAAAGCGAATGCAACACAAGGAAAAGGAAGAAAAAAAAAGAAAGATGGAGCAGCTTGAAAAAGAAAGAGTAATGAAATTAAGACTGAAAAGAAAGAAGCATTAATCGCTAAATAAAGAAAAATAATTAAATATAAAAAAAAGTTTTCGGAAAATGCATCAAAGATGGCTGAAATATGAAAAAAGAAAGGCAGGGAAAAAATGTATACAAATGTAAAATAAAAGATGTAGAACAAACATAAAAATAAAAGGGAAAAAGAAAATATAGTAAAATGTATTAAAATATAAGTAAAGATGAATAATAACAAAAGAAACACAAATACGAGGAGATTTATTCAAGAAAAGAAAGCGAAGATCGAACGAAGACAGAATAAAAAAAAAATCAACAAGGTGAATAAGAAAAGTACGTGCTGACAGTAATAAATAAGAATTCCGGAATAATGAATAGAAAAGGGTAATGACAAAAGAATGGACAAATAAAAGCCCGTGTGAATGAGCAAAGATGAATAAAGAACGATTGATGGCTTGAAAGAAGAGAACCGATAAAGAGAAAAAGATGATAGGACGCAAAGTAGACGAAAAAGAAAACGAAGCTGAAAGTGAAAAAAGGGGTGTAAATTGGACGAAGCGAACCCGACAAAAATGAAGGTTACCTGCCCTTCCTTCTTTTACAAAAAATAAATAAATAAAAATGTTATGTAGCTTATAGTCTGGGGCCTCATTTTCCGTTAGAAAAAGCGGGAAGAATTTAGCGGGAAAGGCTCTATTTATTTTAAAATGGCCTGTTATTTAGACAGTGTATTTCCCCAATAAAAACAAAGGGGAAATAACAAAGGATGAAAATTAGAAGCAAAGGGAAATGAAAAAGTTTTTTTTTTTTTTTTTTCTTTCATATTAACACTGCATTTCTCTTGATGCGGAATACGGGATCTCTTAGTGATTAAATACATTTTTTTTATATTGCCGCGAACTTATAGCATCACTCGACATTTGCTGATACAAAAAACACTACCATCAATCGGCGCCATAAAGTACATACACAGGCACACACACACACAGACTTTTATATACGCATATAAATAAACACTAGCGTACATATAGATACATTAACATAAACATTTATATAAAGATAAATGAATTTATATTCATATATTGATATAGGGATTTGTATAAAAATAGACAGAATTTGGGAACTTCTTTGAGGAAAATTGTGACGCTTCTTTTTGTCCTTTAGGATTTCATCGGACTAAATTGATGCTTAGCTAGATGCGACTACATATGCGCACAATAATGATGTAACGCTGAAAATGTCAATTATATATATATATATATATATATATATATATATGAAGAAATATAGTCTTAAGATGTGCTATATTTATGGGATAAAGTGCTATCAGAGATAGAGCGTGTGTAAATATAAAAGTGAACATAGAAGTCATTCATGCTAGATGCAATCGTGTTGAGTTCTATGTTCACGTATATATATATATATATATATATATATATATAATTATTTATTTAAAATATGATTCCAACACGCTACATAAGAGTTCTCATGTTTCAAAACAAGAACCGAAAACTTCAATATAATTATTTGAATTAAATTGAATTAAAGTACTAAGCTCTGTTCCATCTTCAAGCGAAATTTTTTTTTTGAATAACTTTTGTCTGAAATTTACGTGTTTTATAAGAATATTCATTTTTGAAATCAAAATTTCTATGGTAACGGCTAAAGAAAAAGGGGCGTAAGGTGTTCATATTTGTATCAATATCTCAGTTACATTCACAGATGTCAAGTCAGGGTAAAGTTGGGGTGTGTAAATTTAAAGCGGAAGATGACATCGTCTAGTCTGGTTAAGTGTCGATGGAGATTTATTTATTATTTTATTTTAGTTTTTATTTTTTTCTGAAAGAGTGTATATAAAAACTGTCATAAATCGCTAACATTTGTTTTTTGACGACTTCATAAAGGGTTATCTTTTTTTGTAGGGCATTTAAACTATTTATTAGGACTATGGATTTTAAACATTATTTTATTGTTTGTTTGTTTTTATGCTAATTATTCAATGCAAAAATTTGATGATGTCGGCAAAAAACCGTTAACCCATGTCTATTGTTTAATAGATTTTTTTTTATTTAGAAACTTGATAATGTGTAGTTTTTAATGTAGGCATAAAGGGCATGGGTCATCCGAAGTTTTACAAGTTCTAGTTTTGTTTATAATTTTCCATTTTACTTTTGGTGTTTTATTCATTTCCTTCAAATGCCAAAATATTTAGATAGAGATGTCTGATTTCTTTCCTATTTTCTATATATTTTTTCATATATATATATATATATATATATATATATATATATATATATATATATTGCCGTTTGCATTCTGATCATGAGACCGGGGTTCGATTTTTCAGGAAGGCGACGTCCTGACATTATTGAAAATTGTCGATCTCAGCGGGCGGCGGCACCTTTGAAAACCATACCATGAATGGTTTTGTTTGGGCTTCACTATTTTTCTATAAATCGGAACCTAACAAGTGTTACCACCACAGGCCAGGGTAAACCTGGGAACAACAGAAGTTAAGACGTGCTTCTAAGCTCTTCAAAATCTCCAGATCAGAGGCCTTGATGTCGCATGTAGTTTATCGTCAAACTAAGGACGCAGTTCCACCATTTGTGAACTTTGTTTGTAAGACCTGCCATACCAGTTACACACGTACGTATCATCCTCATTTGTTTGTATTCCATTAGTAAGAAGGAAGTTCCACTCTGTTAGATTCTTACCTGATAGTTTGTGGAACAATTACGCCATAGAGTGTTTTCTCGAACGCTGGTATATTAACCTCTTTTAATCGAGGCGTAACCGTTCTTTTCTACATAAGCTCATGAAATGCAAAATTTGGTCATAGGCTCACAGAACATCATTCAGTAGCACACTACCTTGAGTCGCTCTTGTGCCTTGTGTTGGATAAACATTAGTATAAAGGAACGAGTCTTAGAACGTTGTAAGAGATTCTTTTCTATTTTACGCCAATATGTTTGTTGATTCCAAAAACATTATTTAATTCAACTTATTGTTCTTTGTCTTTTTTTTAAATTCCTCTTCCTATCTATTCGCATTCTTCTTTTTTCTTAATTTTCTATCCTTTGTCCCCAATCCACCTCTTTCATTTGTTTGTTTTTTTTCATTCTAGCTTTTCTAAGTCTTCCTTGACTCTTGTATGCATCGATTTATCTCACCTTTCTTTTTTTTTTTTTTTTTTTTCTTTTCTCTCCGACATTTTGCAAGTCTTTGAACATTTAATTGCTGAGCCTTACTAAGCTTAACGAGAATCCAATATGCATCCGTGATTTTATTGGAGTTTATTCCAGGAAGCGTTTGCTTTGAATATCGAAACCCAAGCACAGCAGAGTCAAAGAACTCCCTTTAAAATTTCGCTCAAACTGTTCACTGAAAATTTCGCTTTTTTTCCCTCTAAATTAATGTTTCTTCCTGATTTAACAGCCGCTTACTCTGAACCCGTCTTCAGCGCTTCTCAGTCAGGGATCTGAAAAGTTACTCACAAGCTTTACGGCTCAAAGTAAGAATTATCCACTAAAAGCTAAATTTCATTTATAAAATAAATATTTAAATATATGTATGCGTTTGCTTAAAATCATATCGTTCAATGATGTATAGCATTGTGCCGTAAGAAACGCATTGGTATTTAAAATTTGAATAATAAAGATTTTTACTGTCTTTTAAAGGTGGGATTAGCGTAACTTTTCATTTATCTTCCCAAATTAGTATTCATTGATCATTATTGCTTTTTTACGGTTTATCAACCCTTTTGTTGGTCATTTAAAGCCGGCGATATTTTTAGATTAGATTTTTTTGTTGATTTATTTATAAAACGGCTACTAATTTCCTCATAGCCGGAAGACAGGAAGTAGATTCATATTTTTTTCCAAGTGTATTTGCGAGTAAGTGACTAAAACAACCCTTATTAAAAACTCAGCTCTCCTGATTAAAGCTCGTACAGGAAGTCAGGAAGAGGTACATATTAGGAAGATATGTACGAGAGATTACGTTCGACCCTCGACTTGAAGAGTTCAAAACGTCCGTTGGGTAGAAAGTAGTATTGAGTAATAGATTTTTTTTTCCTGAGATTGACTGATTAGTTTCTTTCCGACATTCTGGAACTCGCAAAAGATATATTTTTTTTTTTTTAGAAATATGGAGATAATAATGATCTATTATTACACATTCTACTAATTATCCCGTAGTTAGTAGGGAGAAAAGTTGGATTTATAACCAGGATTACTACTATGCTTCAGTTAGAATAGAGCACTAACTTGGTCGCAAAGCGAAATGAAAGTAGGGCATTTTGATACTGCCCAAGTATCGCATGAGCTACTGCACAATTACAGATGTGGTGTCCACTAAATTATATTTGCCCACTATCGTGTTCGCTTTCGTTAAATCCTACACCAGAGAAAGCAGGGTTAATTAATTTGATTTTTCATCTATGAACCCTTTTGAAGCTTATTTAAACTCAGAATATGTTTTAAAATTGTAACAATGTTTCGGGGATAATCATGTTTATTGCTACACGTCCTATTAAGCAACCCATATCTGGGAGGAAAAGGTAGATTTACCATTCTCAAGGATATTTGCGCGTAAATTGAATATAACGAACCCGAATAGATCGTCGATTTCCAACCGTCTTGGTTAAAACGATAAAATACATCCGCATCCCGGGTAAGACGATAAACAACATCCGACAGTAAGGCCTCTGATCATTAGGCTTTGAGTAGCGTGGAACCGTCTCTTAATTGCAGGTTTTCCCAGGTTCACTCTAACCCGGGGTAGTAGTACCTGTTATGGCCCCAACTATGGGTAAATATTTACCCGATAAAGGGGCGTCAAAATACTATGAAAGTTTAAAAATAGGTTTTAATACCAATAATAATTTTTGTAACAAAAAATACCAGCAACAACATTTTTGAAGCAATACATTATTACCAGAAATACATTATTACTAGCCATTCATTTTTGAAGAGAAAATATTGACGGCATTATATTTTGAAGAAAAATATTAATAGCTATAGAAATGTTGTCGGTATTAAATAACCCATTAAGGTTAATATACCGTAAAACATACCAAACCAATTTATAATTTCGGACTGTTATCGATTATATCACCCACACGTCCAAGCTTATATTACCTGGTATCCTAAAGCAGAGATCTAACTTGACGATTCTTAACTTAACAGTGATCGTACGGGAACCACAGTTTCAACGTGATATGCCTGTAAGCTTATAAATTGAGACAGAAATTATAAAATCTTTCGGTACAAAATAACATTCTATTAATCTCTGGTAAAGAAAAATAATTTAAAACTAATTCGATATATTTAGCAGGAGCAATTTCAGTTTTAATTATTACTAAATGATATTTATTACATTTTATTTCTTTGCTTTTTATTGTAATATTCTGGCGGTTTTCCACGATCCTTAGCATACAAAGACATATTGGAAATAAAGAATAAATTTCTGCCAAAATTCGAATTCAAGAGTCAAAATTAGATTTCAACAAGGGAATCACTTCGAGGATTCTTGGATAAATATATTTAATTTTGATCAAAGGTGTTCTCCGTGGGGCACACACCCCCACTGAATTTTTTTCCTTTTGATTTATATTAAATTTAAATTTGAACAAAGGAATGACTCCTATCCAAAATATAGGAGGAGAAAACCAGAAGATTGAGGTCACATCGTCAATATTATATATTTAGCAGAAGCAATGTCAGGTATTAATTATTACTGAATAATATTTATTTCATCCTATTTCTTTTCTTTTTTATTGCAACATTTTGACCGTTTTCCACGATAGTTAGCACTATATTGGAAATAAAGAATGAACTTCTGATAAAATTCGAATTCAAGAGTCAATGGAATTCCTTAGCAGATGTGATGAGTCTCCATAGAAGAAAAAAAAACATATCCTAAGGGTATAAATTCCAGAGGGGCTTCTCTCACAAAAAAAAAAAAAAAAATCTTATTGGTCAAGGAATCTTTAAACCTGCTTGTGTATAAATATTTCCAACCCCTGTGTTGGGATATGAAACTCACTTCCAATTTGCTTCAAGTTAGCATGGAAAAGTAAGCTGATGAAACTAACATGAGAATGTCAAACGAAAGATTTTCAGATCAAAAAGGAACACCTCTAGCCCCACGCCATGGGACCAGGAGAAAGGATAAGCAGCCTCGGACCCATGTGACAGCTGCGATCAGTGGATCACTCCATCCGAATCTGAACCATTTGACAGCGGCGATCAGAGGATCCCTCCTACAGTCTCGGAGTGACATGCGAGCGCCGATCAAAGGATGACACCAGCAACATCGAACTAGAATGTTACCTGCGACCAGAGGAAATGTCTAAATCAAATAATTGCTTCGGTAAGCATTTAAAGCAATAGCAAGATTATGCTGCATGAATGATTCAGTCGTTATGTAATAGCGTTAAAATACGTTTACTCAAAGATGATCCCTTTCAAGAAAATGATATCCTGTTAGTGTCCGTGCAGCCGTGGGTGGAAATAACGAGACGAACACGAGGAATCAAACTCGCATCCTGTATCGTAGAATGACGATCTGATATCTATATGCATAAAGTTGTAGCCTTTGTCTGTCTTATCGAACTCCTCCAAGGGTTCTGGGCATAGTCCACCATAACTGCATATAATCGGAAACTACATTACCCAGGGTACTTGGATAAATATATCTCAAGTTGATCAAAGGGAGTCCACGAGGGTAACTCCCACCACTGATTATTTACCCTTTGATATGAATTAAAAAAAAAAATTGAACAAGGGAATGACTCATAGTATACTTGGATAAATATATATCATTTTGATCAAAGGGTATCCGAGGGGTAATGCCCCCGGAATTTTTTTCCCTTTGATTCATAGTAAATTTAAATTTGAACAAGGGAATGGCTCCTACCCAAAATATAGAAGGAGAAAGCCAGAAGATGGAGGTCATATCGGCAAGATCATTGAGTAATACTGAGATGCATCCTTTTTCTCCACAAATTATAGCAGTGCTTTAAAATCAATCATATTCTTACAAAAAAATTGCGATATGCAGCAAGGAGTGGGTAATTTAGCTAGTTTACAATAAAAGGCGACTGAAATATGAGTCAAGTGTTAATAATAGTTGACAATATAGAATGTATTATTTTAAGCAAGGGAGTAAAGTCACTAAGACACAAGTGGGTTACTCAGTGTCGAAGGAATAGAAAACAGAAACACTATTAAACTGTGAAAGCAATAGAACAGTAACCAGGAAGTTTTTGGTTAAGCAATTAAAACAAAGAACATTTGACAGCCTGTGAGGGAGAATAATCAGTTGCTGTTTGTTTTCTAACGGGCGACAGCCTAAGTTGGATGCGTTCTAAAGTTGAATCAAACAGATACCAAAGGACTCTAGAGTGTACATCTTTTTATCCACTCTCTTGACATACTGATTGCCTTCTCAAATGTGCTTAAATGTCTGATTTGTACTGCATGTTTATATGGCTTGCATAGTTAGAGAAATAGCTGAATCTTAGCACGGACAATCCTTCTTCGAACCTCGTGCATTGACACTACATAATCGATAAAAAAGAACTTTATCAAATAACAAACCACATCACTTGACGACTTTCAAGAACAGTAACAACTAAAGTGGGTAGCACATGTAACTCGTGTCTAGAATAACTTCCACTTCAAGTAGCCTCCATCAATGCTAGAACAATAACAGTAGTTAGAACTTGAGAAACCTTTCTTCCCGAAAAAAATGATTTAATAAAACTATTTTATAAATCAGAACTGGCAGTAGCAATGGCTGCGCAAACATCAAAGTGGAATGTTTCCTTATGTTTTGTATTTGAAAATTAGCACATACCTTTGCATTTTGATTTGTATCCGCCATTTCTACTCAAACAATTTTTATTCTTGCAGTTCCCACTTGTGGAACTGTCTTCTATTTATTTGCTTCCCGGATAACTAAAATCTTCCAAAATTTATATGTAACGTCAATCGCCATCTTATATCTTTTTGAATCCCGTTCTTCTTTAATATTTTCCTCAACCTCCGCTATACCCAATATTTGCTCACTTTCAGTCTCCCCACCACCACCACCACCACTGCGTACTGGAGGCATTCTTGTCTTGCTTCAGGTGAAATGATTAAAAATTACGCAGGCTCATTGGAATAGCAAAAAAAAAAAAAACAGTTTCTGAAAATTAAACAAATTATAAAGATTCAGGAATATTTTGTTAGAAACAAAGGAAAGAGTTCTAATCTCATATAATAGCATTCCTCCTATAACGGTAGCAAATATGGCTGAAGAAATTCCTTACATGAAGAATAGTCTTGCGGAAACAGTGATGTATTTCTACATATTGATTTGATTTTTTAAACGCTTTATCAAAAGTTTCAATTCATATTTAAAGCCGAAACATATTTTGATTGTTAGAATGAATATTTTTAGCGACGGAATATTGTGCTACCAAATTTTCTAAGTATAACAAAAATTTTTTTAATGTCTATTCATTTAAGCTATAGCTAAAGGAAGGAGGGGGGATTTATACCGTTTCCATTGGTATTTGCGCGATGCTTACTGGAATTCGAACTCGGCTACTACGAGTTCGCATTTCGTGTAGCTATCCATTATGCCACCCACACTTTATTCTCCAGATGTATGTTGAGAATACCATCGATGGAGCATGGGAAAAATAAGTAAGTTTTGTATAAATAGAAAGGAAAAGGACACGTGTATTTAGAATAAGAAAGAATTATTAGTTCAATACATTTCTACTGCGATGGTGAACAAAATATTTGAGAGTTGAGATAAATGAGATAACTGAGAGATCTGGAAGAAGCATGGAACGTGGAACTACAGCCATCTACTCTGCTGGACTATAAATAAATGGATCAGTTCGTAATTCCAGTAACCTGAAGAAGACCGGAGAGAACCACGGCCGAAACATCGTGAAAATAGTAATAAAGATGAAGACAACATTACGAATAATGTAACTTATTTAAATAAGAACTATGATAAAGACGAATAACTCTGTAGTCGGTTCACCCAGCACGAATTTACACTATACTTTTGAGATTTTAATATTGGTATATATAATATACATTGACTGATACCGTTTGCTGATTTTATGTAGAACAAATCAAGTCGATTCAAATTAATTTCATTAAATTAATTAATGAGTAAAATCATGGCTTGGTGAACTGACTACTACCAACCACGATTCCCTTTGTCATCTCTTTACCCATCCCTTGTCTCTTACCTTCGTTCCCTACTACCAATCTAATGGGTTTGTCCGGTGTATTTTCTACGTTTGTGGAGGAGATTTCGTTCCGCTGATTTGAACGTTTCGGTATTCACGAAATAAAAATGATAAACGAAATGGATAAAGTCCCCGTCTTCTTATCTATCTATCTATCTATCTATATATATATATATATATATATATATATATATATATATATATATAATAATTTTTTAAAATAAGATTCCATCGTTACACAGGAATTACTTTCAAAAAGAAGCTATAAACTTCCAATTTAATTACAGAAATCAAATTATATTAAAGTACCTAGTTCTCTTTCATTTTCAAACGAATTTTGGAATCTAACGGTTCTTTCCTATTTTATCAATATGTTTGCAAACAGACACACACACACACACAGACGCACGCACACACACACACACACACACACACACACACATATATATATATATATATATATATATATATATATATACAAGTATATTATTGGTATATACGGAATGAATTCCAATAAACAACAATTACTATTCTTAAAAGAGTGCTCAATACAAATTAGAGCAGATATAATTATTATTTATAAAAAATTATAACATAAGTATGTTATAAAACCACTACAAAAATAGCCATTTTGTTTCAACACACTCTGTGTCTTATCAAGTGATGATGTTGAAAAAAAAAATTCAACATCATCTTGATAAGTCACAGAGTGTGTTGGAAACAAAATTATTTTTGTAGTGATTTTATAACATAATTACGTTATAATTTTTTTAAATAATAATTATATATATATATATATATATATATATATATATATATATATATTTAGGAAACATTTCTCAGAGTTAACGTGTAGAAAAAGACAATAAGTAAAAAGGTAACAGACAATAGGAAAACTGTATTATTACCTGGCGGGTTTTGTCTAATGTGGACATAGGCAAAAACGAAATGAATTTTTTGAACACAAGGTAACTATTAACAACAAACAAAATAACCTTAGCAACTAGAAGTATTTAAAAAAAAGAAAGAAAAATAAGAACCATAAACAATAAATAAACAATGATAGGTAAAAAATAGAAAATAAAATATAAATCAAGAAAACGGATAAGAAGACAACCAGCACTACAAACCGAGAGAGCAACTAGGATTCCCGGTGTTACAACTCAAAAACAGAAAAGATTCCAACCGTGACTTAATTTTCACGCTAATGCGATGGTCAAGCGAGTAGAACCCACATGAATGGATATAGAATATAATATTTATGCTAGCAGAATAAGACGGCAACATGTAGAAAACATATTACTAAAAAGAAAAGAATTCCCTTGCCTAAAGATGACCGGGGAACTGGTCGAAAGCACTTACATATTTAAGGAAGACAAAATACAGTTTATAATTAAAAAAGAAACAAGGATCATAACATCCATCGAATGGTTAGTGGGTTAATGCATTTTAAAAATTTAGTTAGCAAAGTGAATTCACCATTTTATCTCTTTAACTTTACTAATTTATTTTGTGTGAATGATTCATTGTATATATATATATATATATATATATATATATATATATATATATATATATATATATGCAGAAATTGTTTTGGAGGTATTGAGAAAAAAAGTGACAAAAAAACAAGAGGAAAATATTCTTAGTCGACGCATTTTGTCCTCTGTTAGATTTTATCAAAGAAAATGTACCTTCATAACCCCTCAGTGGACGTAATGTGACGGTTAAGTATAAATTTTCCTTTTTTTTTTTTTTGTCCATATATATATATATATATATATATATATATATATATATATATATATATATATACAGACACACAATGGCTGGAAAAAAATGTTCGTCCACGTACAAAGTTTTAATTTATTGTATTTATAGCTAAGGAATAATCCTACTTTTCATTTATTTAACAGTACACAGATGCATAATAACTGAATATGCAAAGAAAACATCAAATGTTTCTTTAATAGAAATAAATCCCATTTACCCATTTTCATATATGAAAAGTGTAATTGTGTAATGCAAATTTCAGATTTTAAAACATTTAAATTGCTTTAATACTCTAGATTATTCAAGTGGAATATTCTAGAATGTCCCAATAGTGTGACAGTATTTAGGCTTGCATGAAAAAAAAAGGCGTGAATTAATTTAGGTGATAAGAAGCTATCACGAAAAGACACTGAGCGATGTTATTTTTTCTAACAAAGAAAAGTGATAAAGATTTTATTTTCATTAGCGAAGGAAGTAAGACCTCGGATCTGTCGGATTTGATGTGATTTATGTTAGGACGGAGCGAATAAAAGATAGCCGTCTGCCCATGGCAATAATGAAAATTTCAAATTGGTCAAGTGACTAAGAGATAATATTAAATTAGGTCATGCACTGACCGAGAAAATGTCAGCTGGACCACCCACAAGTTACAAAGAAGGAAAGATTAAACCATTAACTATCTGCGGAGATATCATTTGCGAAAAACACCTGTTTTATGTCAGAGCTGGCCATGATAGAAAAATTATTTTAACGGAACAGATAATTGGCGACAGAGTGCGGAAAATCATTGACCAACCTCAATGATTATTTGACGAAAATCTCGTTGACGAATTCCAGACGACGTTCGGATAAGATAAGAGTCGTAGGCGTTTGTTGTTGGGAAGAAGAAAAGAAAAAAAAGAAAAAAAGGGAAGATATTTTTCTTTCCTTTGAGCGATAATTGCAAACACCCACGCTGCTGAGCGTTCATTAGCTGAAGGGTGGCGTGAGCAGTAGTCGAAGTAATGTATGAAGAAGGAGGGGAGGCCTGTTGACGCCCCCTGAAGTGATTGGTGCGAGATGTCACTGTGAGAGAGAAGGGAACCTGATGACGCCCTCTAAGAGGGATTGGTGTGAGATACCAATATGAGAAAGGAAAAATTTGGGAGGACGATTCCATTTAAGTAGAAAGTAAGGACTTCCAAAAATGGAAAGTAATAAATTTTCCTGTTCGAGAAAAAAGAAGATCCTTATTGTGGATTTAGAATTATCAAGGAACCTCAAACCCCGACAAGCCCACCCCGGTTTTGGTCATCGTCCATATAAGCAGAGTCGAAGCGAGAAGTCGACAGTCAGAGACAGGCAAGCAGTTGCAGAGTGAGGAACACAGACGCAGTTGGCAGACCCAGACAGAGTTGAGCTGTGAGCCCTGAGACCCACCTCGCAGAAAGCTGACTGAAAGATCCACGTATCACGACCTCAACTTCTAACCAAGTACAATTAATTTTTGAAGAACGACATAGACTCACACCACCAAAACAAGTTTTACGAATATCGCCTGAAGATACACCAAAAACCAGTTTTTTAAATAAAAAAAACAACTTAAGGTGTTAAAACTCGCCTAAGAAACACAAAGTGTCACGAATCCATATAAGCGGGTTGTGAGAAAGACGCAGTCCTATATTCAGCAACCAGATATAAAATATAGTTATTCTCTTTTAACACATTTGAACTTATCGAGTTGTTACTTTATTTTCTTTTACATATACTTGTGCGGTATTAACCTTGTTCGGACTCGACATGCTTTGCGGCCCGGCGACTGATTGATTTCGTCTACCTAAGATCAAATCACAACGTGGGTAGGTTAGACTAGAAATCAAAGCAGTTACTTCGATAACCAGATGTTGGAGGCGAGCTGGGAACGACAAGGCTGATACTGAATCTAACCAGATTCCCATCCGAATCAGCAAAAGTTTAGAACGTCACATCTGGTGCCGCGACCAATACCAAGTCACATTGGTCGTCACAGGATAGCACGGCGACGGGGCAGTCATCAGAGTGACGTCAAAATAGTTCTATCAGTAATTATATTTAGTCTAAAAATACAAACAAAACTTTCTGTAATTTATATTCGTGCAAGAAAGTTATCATCATGGCAAGAGGTAAAGAATTGACAAATTCGCAAAAAAAATCTAAATGTTAAACTCTGAAAAGAAGGTAACAGGTAAAAGAAAATCTCAGACACTTTATACTACCATTAGTTCATTCATTACAAAGTATAAAAATATCAAAAGTGTGAAAAACCAAAGAAGAAATAAGCACCACGGAAGATTGTGTGAAGATCTTCGAAAAAATTAATGCGGCAAATTAAAGAAAATTCATTGGTTACACATCAAGTGTTGCAGGATGTTTTGCTTTCATCAGGAATCTGTGTCACTAAACAGACCGTATGCAATAAAATTCAGTGGAAGAAACTAAAGCCACCGTTCCCTCGGAAAACTCCACTGCTATGGAGAAGACACAGATATGCCCTGTTGAACTTCGTTTGTGTCTATATGTCTAAAGAAAAATCGTATTGTGAAAGAGTATAATGGACAGACGAAATCAAAATTCAGTTTTTTAGAGGTAATTCAACAAATCATGTATTGGAAGAAAGATGGTAAGGCCTTCAAACACAAGAACACTGTTCCAACAGTAAAATTTCGTGGTGGCAGCACATGCTTTGGTGATGCTTTTATCTGAAAAAGGTAGTGGCAACATATCAGTAAAAGATGGTTGAATGAATATTTTGGAACCAAACTGAATGATTCCGGCTGAAAAACTTGAACTTACTCCTGGTTGGATCTTCAATCTACAAGATAATGATACTAAACACACTGCAAACTCTCCGAGTAAATGGCCAGCTGAGAAGAATGTAAATAACATAAAATGTCCAAGTCCTTCCTTAGATTTCAATTCAATCGGGGACCTGTGGAGTTATTTGAGAACTAAAGTCCAATCCAAGAGACGAACATCCCGGATCTGAAGACCATATCCGAAGAGAAATGGAACAAAATAACAACTAACATATGCAAATTAATAATTGAGAAATCCAAGATAACGTTGGTTGCTGTAGAACTGAATAATGGGTGTTCTAAAAAGAATTAAATGAAGGTTATGTTTTCTCTTTAGTATTACACGAATACTTTTCTCACATTAAAAAGGATAATTGAGATTTATTTTATTGTCAATTTTTTTCTGTTTTCTAGAAATATTTGGTTATTATGACTCCGTGTACAATAAATAATATGAAGAGTATGTTTATCCATTATATAGATATATATATATATATACACACGTTCTTTTTATAGATACAAATATTCAGTTATATACTCTGTTTATAATAAACAGAATTCACTGGTCCGAATGCCCGAGAAATTTTCATAGAAAATATCCGTCCTCCGACAAGAATCGAACCTGTATCTTATACGGAACGGTCATAAAGACTGCCGTGCTTTACCGATTTAGCCACAAAAGAGCCTTACGGTTAGCAAGTTCGATTTTACTGTTTTGAAACTACAATTCTCCATGATTTTCTCACAGAGATTCATATCTGCTCGATGCGTATCCAAATGCAAAGAAATGACGTCACAAATTATCACACAAAGTCCGACAATTATTTTAAGACATTTCATTTAAATATCTTAAAATAATTGTCGGACTTTTTCCATTTGAATATATATATATATATATGTCACGTGTAGCCGCAAAATTGTCAAAATCGTGTAAAAGCATAATTGGCTATCCCACAAAATGCTTACTATCTAAAAAAAACAAATAAACTAATTGAGTTTCTATTTGCAGATTTTCCGATAATCTCTTCCTTAACACTCGCTGAAAATGCCTTTCAGTTATTTAGCTAAACATATAGAAGTTAGCATTGTATTGTTTCAGAACCATTGTCTTCCTAAATAAGCAATGGTGAACGGAAAAGACCATTCAGTCCTCCAGTAATGGTACCAACGTTCATACTCTGGTGTCCATCTTCAAAGTCCATTGAAGAAGCATCAAGATAACGATGAATAATTTAAAAGAAAAGAAATGATAGAGAGAATAACGAATTCAGGAGGTTAAAATAGGTAGAGGTATCGTCATTTCAACTTGGAGCTACTGCGATAAATTAGAAAAGATCCAACTCAATTCATAAGACATTTGGTACGTGAGAGAGGAGTTTCAACTTTGAAAATCAAAACAGTGAAAATAGACTTTAAATGAAATCGTACGTGAAACATGTGAGGCAACTTTTTATTCCAGGACAAAAAGGTAGAATGTTAGAGAGTGCGAAGATCATCTTGAATAAGTTGAAAAGTGACACTGAAGTTATATATATATATATATATATATATATATATATATATGAACTTCCAATCCCTCATGATCTTCGATCCTTAGTTATGACTAATTAGTGATGAACGTATCATTTACATTTATGATCGATTTCATCACGATTCTTCTGTTAATGTTGAAGAGTAATTATACATTCTTATTGTTTAAACTAGAGGCGAATAATGCTACAAAAATCCTCGTAAAATTCCAATAAGATATATTTAATAATTTGTAATATACAAAGTTTCAAATATTGATTTAACAATTGAAAAGTTTTGCTGTTACATGATTTGGATAATTTTGCTGTTACAACATATATATATATATATATATATATATATATATATATATATATATATATGAATAATTTCTCAGAGTTAACCTGTACAAAAGATATGTATAAAGGTAAAAGGCAATAAGGAAACTCTAATATTAATCGGGGCGTTTCGTCCAATGTGGACATAGGCAAAATCGAAATGAATTTATTGAAAACAAAGTAATTATTCACAACAAACAAAATGTCCTTAGCAACTAGAAAAAATTTGAAAAAGCTATTGTATTCATATTGTCAACTGAAAATTACACCAAGTACTATTACGTGTAGTAATATTGATTTTAATGTTGTGTTTACGGATTCAAATATTTTCTTTTGATTTCTTGGTATAGTTGTGTACGTTGGCTTGCGAGAGTATTAATTCTGTTAGGAAAGATGATATTGGGAAGAAACTATACATTTAGACATTTGAATTATTTAGCGTGTTCATGAATTTACTTAAACTATCATATCTGTAAAAGCGGGGAGAGGTATGACCAATCAAGAAATGTATATATTTACGAAACCAGCTATAAGTTAGCTATAAAAAGAAGAGTTTTGAATTCGAACACCTTTAACTGATATCATTGTGTAAGCCGTTAGACACGGCATCACTTCTCGCATTCCAACTTTATAAGAACGTGAGGAACTTCTGCCCCCCCCCACTTCGCTGAGACTTCATTTATAGAATTACCAGATGAAATTGCATCATACAAGATAAATTAATTTTGTTGAATGACTTTCGGTTTCATTAAGGTTTGTTATTTCTTTATTTTACTCATTTTTTTGTTTCTTTTAGTTTTGTCGATCAGAAACCTAACGGGCGACACTGCACTCCTCAGCATTCGCGTAAAAGTCCCAATTTAACGGAGTCGCTCCCCGCTAAATAAGCCCGTTAGAAACTCCGCTCATGCAAATTAGAGGTTGAGAATGTAAAAAGAAAAGTAATAACGATGAGTTCATAATGTAATTACTGGAACCAGATTCAAAATTGAAATCATCCAAGGTTCTGCTCGATATCCACAAACAAAAGCAATAAAAATGGAGAGAAATAATTAACTTAAAAGGAAACTTAAAAAGAAATAAATAAAAAAGGGAGTGAAAACTTGGTTCTTCCTTAAACGATAAACGAATATCTGTTTCTTCGACATATGTGCATTGACTGCAATATGTAAATCTTTGTTCATACATATATATATATATATATATATATATATATATATTATGGAATATCCCGTCGGTTTCGATGTATGGGGCTCTGTCAAATTAAACACACACACACACACACACACATATATATATATATATATATATATATATATATATATATATATATATTATTTTATATGCGCAGTACATATTGGAAAATACTCAATATGAGTGATAGAGTTGTATGGATATGAGTTTGTGACCCTGGGTTTCACACATTTGCGATCATCTGAAATTCATCCGATAGTCGTAAATGCATGAAAACCAGGCTCAGAACCATACAACTGAATATATATATATATATATATATATATATATATATATATATATATATATATATATATGTTATAAAATCATTACAAAAAATAGCCATTTTGTTTCAACACTTCTGGTGACTTATCATGATGATGATGAATCTATTTACTGGGACTATAAAAGGACACTATACGCGATTACCAACACCATCACTTGAAAAGTCACCAGAAGTGTTGAAACAAAATGGCTATTTGGTAGTGATTTTATCACATATTTATTTTATAATTTTCGAATAAATAATTATATATATATATATATATATATATATATATATATATATAATCTTTCACACGCTATAACCTCTATGACAGTTCTAATTACCAATCTTCCAATCAACAAGCTCGTAATCTATTACGCCATAGTGTGCAGCATTTCTGTTAAACTTATTTCTGTTCAGGAACACATCCATGAAAAGGCACCCAGTGAAGATCAAATCATTAATACTGGTAAATAAATCGTTATCCATTACTCCCATGTTTTTACGAACCTTTGCTTAATAATAAAACAATGCCACAATTATGGGACAATAATGAGGATCGATGTCACTACTAATGGTAAACCAAATGCGTTCATTAACTGTTACCCTATTTTGAGAAACCCAGATAGATAAACGATGGCGTTGAGCAATACGAATTCTAGAATGACGAAAACAATTAGTGTAAGATAAGTGGCATAGATATAATTTAGTATAGGGTTGCATTAAAATAAGAAATGACACAGGAGAAATGAAATAAATCAAAAGTTTGATGAAGAAGGTCTGGATGTAATGGGAATCATATTGGAGCGATTAATGTAAAGAGAAAAAGAAAAAAAAATATTGGATAGAATCCTGAAGAACGAATGTAAAATTTAAAAATTTCTCGGAAAAATAATGAAGGTTATGAAATATAAGTTAAGAAATGATTGAATTATGAAAATAATGGAGAATGGGACATATAAAGACACAGATACCAATGAAGAATGAATGAAAAATTTAAAAGATAGCAAATGAAGAATTTATATTTTAAATGATCATTCGGTTTACAAATAAATCAAATGAGAAGAAAAAAAACACATGCATAATTATATAGTTATCTTATATTGCAAAAAAAATAAAATAAATAAAACTTGTGAACAACATAAGATTCGCAGATGACACAGTACTAATAGCAAACACTGAAAAGAAATTACAAAACCTCCTACAGAAAGTAGAGAAGGAGAGCTAGAAGAAGGGACTAAGCACAAACTACAAGAAGACAAAATGGATGGCCACCAGTAAGAAGATGAGCCCGAAATGCGACTTAAGGTCGGGCACACTGAAAACAAACAGTTGCGGAAATTTAAGTATCTGGGATGTGTTCAGATAGAGGACGGTAAGTGTGACGCTGAGATCCGAAGACGTATTGGAATGGTCGAAGACGTATTGGAATGGTCGAAGACGTATTGGAATGGTCGAAGACGTATTGGAATGGTCAAAGACGCATTGCAAAAGATGGACAGAGTATTTTGAGACAGGAGAATTTATTTGTTATTAATGAAAAATGTACTAAGCTGTTACGTGACATCTGTTCTCCTTTACGTCAGCGAATGTTGGACGTTCTCCTCAAGGATGAAGAAAAGACACGAGGCAACGGAGGTATGGTTCTACAGAAGGATGCAAAGGATATCATGGATCGAGCGAGTGAACAAAGATGAGGAAAGGAAAGAAAGAAGAAGAGAGGGAAGGAAGTAAGAAAGGAAAGAAGGAGAGAGGGAGGGAAGGAAGTAAAGAAGTAGGGAATGAAGTAAGGAAAGAGGGAAGGAAGGAAGGAATGAGGGAAGGAAGGACGAAGGAAAGGAAGGAAGGAAAGAATGAAGGACGTAAGGAAGGAAGGATGGAAGGAAGTAAGTAGGGAAAGAAGTAAGTAAGAAAGGAAGGAATGATGGAAGAAATAAAAGAAGGAAAAAGGGAAGGAAGGAAGAAAGGAAAGAATGAAGGACGTAAAGACGTAAGGAAGGAAGGATGGAAAGAAGTAAGGAAGGAGGTAAGGAAGGAAGGAAAGATCGAAGGAAGGTATTAAGTAAGTAAGTATGTAAGGAAGGAAGGAAGGAAAGAGGAAAGGAAATAAGTAGGGAAGGAAGGAATGAGGGAAGGGAGGAAGAAGGGAATGAAGGAAGAAGAGAAGGAAGGAATGAATTAAAGACGGAGGGGGGAAGGAAGTAAGGAAGGAAAGAGGGAAGGAAGGAATTAAGTAGGAAAGGAAGGAAAGAAGGGAGGAAGAAAGGAAAAAATGGGACAGAAATATCAATAGGAAAGGGATTTAAGTGCGATAGTCAGAATGAAGCAAGAAAGAAATAAAGAATCATTACAAGAAAAGAAGAAAATAAATTCGGGCCTAAATAGGAAATGGTGAATAGAAGAAACATAAAACCAAAAAAATCAGAATTAATACAGAAGAAAGAAAAAAAGACAGATAATGTTACGCGGACAGGGTTAAAGAGATATATCACTGACATGGACAGGTTTATAAATTAGATCAGATGTTAAAGAAAATAGAATGAAATGTAGCTAAAATTCAATTTAAATTGAATGACGTAAGCACGCATTTTAGTTACTTATTCAGGTTATCACAGACCAGCACAGAGAATTTATTCTATTAAAAATACTCTTTCAAACCTAACTGTAACCATCGATCTATGGTATATAAGATCTTGGCACAATGGCATCCATTGTAATAAGCCTAAAGGGCAGAAAGAGAGAAGGAAGGAAAGAAGGAGAGAAGTAAAGATAAGAAGACGAGAAAATAATGAGGACGTTAGCTGGTGAAACAAATATCATGAGGAAGATGAAGATATTACAGAAGAAAAAAAAAATTAACAAGACGGAAATATAATGGAGGGGATGAAATGATGAGAGAGTAATCCAAGGAAGAGGGAAAAAAAATGAAGATGGAAGTAGGAAATTAAAAAGAAAAGAAATAAACGTAACTGAAAGTGGAGGAAAAAGAAGAAAAAGTTTAAGATGCAAAGAATTAATAAAAGATAAATATCCCAAAGGAAAAAAAAATAAAACAATTAAGTGGAAAGGAGACTTTACAGTGAAATGGAAAAGAAATATCGAGGGAAGGAATAAAGACAGGAATTAAAAAAAAAAAAAAAAAAAAATGAAAAAGAAAATAATGGAAGATAAAAAAAGACAGTTAAGAACGTGGAAGGAGAGACAGAAAAAAGGGGAGAATGAATAGAAAGAAAGGAAATAATGTAGGCAGAAAAGAGAAAAAAAATAAGGAAAAATTAGAAAGAAATAAGAAATAGTTGAATAAAGAGAGCAAATGAGAGGAAAAAATAAGGATATACGCAAGTAAAGAAAAAAGAGAGGGGAAGATTCATAGCGACAAGAACTGAAGAAGAATTATATAACACAAAAAAATATCATTGCAAAAACGAAACAGCTGCTTTCCCTAATTTTTGCCATTACTGCATTCGAATAATAATGAAGAAGAAAATTCAATTTATATCATCAATTTCTAATTTTCTCCCGTTTAATTAACTCTTACTACAAGGTCACAATGCCTCGACAATATGTCCCTGTCACTCACACACCTCACATGACAAAAACACCATACAAGAAATATACAAAAATAAAACAAAAAAAAAAACAAAGATCAATCGAAAAATATAGCTTGACGAAGGTTGGAGATAAAAGTGTCGAAGGGGCTTTCCATTTTTTTTATTTTAACTTTCTTTTTATTACGTTTTCATTATTAACGTAAAGAATATCTTAAAAAATATTCAAAGTTAACACGATTCAATTTTTATTTCATTAAAATTCACGCTGTCCAATGATTGTACCGTACTTGGCAAGCCGACTCTTGCTACATGACAGGATAACTTTAAATTAATTAAAATGTTAAAACTGAAAATGTTTCTAATAATGCATACGTTCTTTTTCTCCACCTAGAAAACCTTTTGTGTAGAAGGGTTTAAAATATGTTGTCGCTGCTTTAGAAATATTTTCTTGAGCTTAAGTAAAATGAATTGATTCGATCAAATGATTTGCAGTAATGCTGAAATAAAGAAAAACAGATAAATATAATGAGACAAACTTCTCTAAAGTGTCGACTCGTAGAGGCAGGTTTCCAAGGATAAAGCATACGAGATCAAATCAAGTTGGCAGATTATTCGTACATCATATTTAATATAGGTACCTAGACGAGATCGCTAAAAAAGAGCATAGCATGATGAAAAAGACGCCAAACTTGACGAAAACAAAATGTTATCGTCTAAATCCTTATGTTATTATTAAGAGGAAAGATCAAAGTATTTTGGGGGTATTTTTTTTACATTTTTGAATCGTTCCTGACACGTCCGAAATTTTCGTTGAGTCAGCAAAACTGACCATTTTTTCCATTTTATAAATCTCACTTTGAAATTTTTTAAATATCAATTATCATTTTTTCAAAGTTATTTTAAGAGAATCAGAAATTAAAATGTTTATTTAAAATATTTTGAACCAAGCTTAACTTAGCTTCTGCACCGAAAAGATGTAAGCTGAAAATAAAACAAAGCAGGTCATAAACTTTTGCGTCACTTGACAGGTGATGTATGACATATTGACCGATTCCGTGAGGATAATTTGTTCTACGGAAGGAGAAAAGTCAAATAATTTACATTTGAGTGATCAAATTATTTACTTCGTTATTTTTAAGGAAAACTTTCTCTATTTTTTTTTTTTTTGTACTTAGCATTCACCTTTAGTTTACGATGCTTTATGGAAAATATATTATAAAGAAAGTAAAATAAGACTGTTAAGAGTGAGATTAAATTTCATATTTCATAAGAAAGGTATCTAATTAATTTATAGGTACCTTTCTTATAAAATTTTATCAGAAGTGTAGATAAAATACTATAATTTTATGTACATTTATTACGTTTTACTGTGTTATTTGTATTTCCATTCATTTTATTATTAATTTTGATATTTCATTTATGGAAAAATGTCATAACTGAGATTAATATAAAAATAAGATCATATAAATTTCATAAGATGATACTGATACTTATAGGTACCATTCTCAGTTGAAATTGAAAAATCAAATTAACTTCTCCATACGTGTTTCGCAAAATTAAAGGCCTTAACAGCGGAGACCAATGCTTAACAAAAATAACGCAACTTAATTGTATTCTGGTTGGTCTTCCGTACTTTATAATTACAGCCCGATTATAAACACAAAATTACATTTCTTAATTACTGCGTATCTTCTGATTAGTCAAAATTATAAAATTTACAACACGCTGAAAAAAGATCTATGGAGATCTTAGGAAACTCAATGCGGCTTTTAACTTATTTTATAATATTTTAACATCTTAAATGTAAAAAATCGATTATAATTAAGAAATAACAAATAATTGTATTAAAAATTCATTTTTCATTGAAAAAAATTTTACTTTCAGAAAATATTGTCCATTTTCACAAACACCATTAAAAGCAAATAAAAGCATTTGAAATTATATAACATCTTTGTTTTATTGAGTTTTGTATGTTACAATTCAGAGCTGATTTTTAGGTAGGGGGTCCAATTAAAACCAAAAGAGAAACATGATTTGCGTTCCTCAAAGCACTATTGTAATCACTAAACCCGATGCGATCGAATTGCTACCGTTTTCATAAAATTAGTTATATGGGGGGTTAATAAATATAAAAATTACTTCTACCATGATTTTCATAAAAAAAGGCATATTTGTAATAATTTCGATCATCTGTGAATAGTTCCTGAAAGTTTCATTAATATCCCATAATTATTTTTATATTTGCAATATTTTCAAAAATAATGTGTGTCATACCAAAAAAAAAACGTGCTAAAATTATCTGTTATTTTACTAGTTAGGGTGGTACAAAGAGAAACAAGATATTCTTAATCAAAATTTAGAATGTTCTATAAAGAAGGAATTTTTTTTAAATAATAAAAAAATAACTTTGGCCTTTCCTCTTAATAATAACACAAGCATTTAGATGATAAAATTTTATTTTCGGTAAGGTTGGCGTCTTTTTCATCAAGCTATGCTCTTTTTTAGCGATTTCGTGGAGATACTTAATAATTTTAATGTGTGCAGAAACAGGCGCTAATGTTACAGTATTGAACGATGTTGCCTGTTATTTATGAAGGGATACCACTGTTAAGTGTTTGAAATTAATTTGTAACGGTTTCGTAAATGTTTTCCATATGTTAGTAAATTTTATAAGCTATCTTTAAAAAGTTTAAATTAACATTAGACCAAGCTACGAAATGTGGCTGGGGTCATTACCCGGCGCCTGAGGAAGTGTTGAGGGGTCATGTGCAAATTTCCCTTGGTATTGTCGGTAAACTTTCATTAAACAGTTCTTTTTATCATATTCAGTTGCAACGAGGGAGCACTGATAAATACCCATATTTCAGTCTTACACGAAGCCATAATCGTGATGTACATTCATGAGGAATATATTCATGATAAAAGAATTGATATCTGATAGTATATTGCAAAAGACAGTTCGATGGAATTTTAAAAAAAACGACCATGTATCACATTCGGTTACCAAGTGCATACACTAATAATTATCGATATTTCAATCAAATCCGACGCCACACTCAGGAGAAATATAGTTACGTCAAAAGAATTGTTATCTCAGCGTATACGACAGAAGACTATCTGATGGATATATATATATATATATATATATATATATATATATATATATATATATATATATATATATATATTAAAGACATTTTGTTTAACATTCTTTTATAGATACAAGTATTTAAGTAAATGCTCTGTTTATAATAAATAGTATTGAATAACACTTCGGCCTGAATGTCGAGAGATTTTATAGAAAATATTCGTCCTTTGACAGGATTCGAATCCTGTCTAAGGACGAATATGAAAATTTCTCGGACATTCAGGTCGGTAAATGTTATTTAATACTGTAGCATTTACTTAAATACTTGTATCTATAAAAAAAGAATGTTAAACATAAAAATGTCTTTAATAAATTGACGGACTTTTGTCTAATTTCATATATATATATATATATATATATATATATATATATATATATATATATATATATATATATATATATATATATATCAGTGTATGTGAGACTATCTCCAAACACACAGAGTTATATATTTATATTTCAATCAGTTATGTCAGTTTTGTGTCAGGTGATCATGTATCTTTCAATATAAGACTGACAAAGCATATTTTTTCCCAGTAGTAATTTGCCATTTTTTCTGCGTTAGACAAGTTGCCATTCAACCCGCTATCTTGCTATTTACCCGTAGCTGGTGGGAGAACAATTGGATTCATACCTTTCCCATTAACACGTAAGTGAATGTAATGGATTCGACTGGAATTCGAACTCAATCCGAGCCGCTATACATCACCGAGCCTCCTACGTGCATTTGTTTAAATGTTTAAATCTAATTCATACAGATGTGTTTTACTATAAAGATGAGTACATATTTTAGACAATCACTTTCATTTAATCAGAATTCCTGCAGCTGCGTAAAACGAATTTTATCTTTCCTAAACACTCTTTGTTGTTTGCGAAAAACCGTAAAGTGCTTTTGTTGGAATGTTTTTTATTGTTTGTTCACCTAATATAAATCCCAAAGGTCACCCAAGTTAGAGTGTCACTGAGTGTAATTGTAAAGGAGTCGGGCGCAAGAGAGTATTATGAGAACGAGAAGGATAGATATCGGTTGACCCTGGACATAAAGAAACCAAAAATTGTATTTTTCAGGGAAGTATTTTCCCGGGAGCTTATCCGATAAAATTATACTTTTGGAAAAGAAGCGCTGTGAGGGGAACTTGCTTCTTATCAACTAAAGACGACGGTAACGGTAATGATTTGTTACTGTGAGCATGGTATGTCGGGTCTGAGCTGATGTGATTAAGGAATGTAACTCGAGAGCGATACAGTGGTGAAAAGAAAGGAACGTTTTGTTTGTTTGAATAAAATCTGCAGGGTAGAGAATTTCATCACCCACCCGTGTAAAGACTTTTGAATTTCGTCGACGCTGGACAGGGAAGACTGAGCGGGACCTGCCCAGATACGGTAGCAATACTCAATTCTTATCAATTCTGATCTGACTCTTGTCCAGATAGATGAAGAAAGTATATATTGGATATTTTCTGGCCCAACCATTCTGTTCAATGGCACGAATATACGTGTTTCATTTGAGGCGGAAGTAAACTTAGAACCCAGTAGAATTTCGGAGGAAGGAGGCCTCTTTCTGGGTATAACCACTTAGCAGATATGGTGCAGGTTTGGGGTCTGCTTGGTTGTGATCAAATGTTAAGAGTTTAGTTTCGGATGTATTGAATGATATTAGCTAATCTTTTTTGCCTCTGAGCTGAGAGAGTTACGTCCGACGAGATATCAGCTGGTAGTCACTGATCATCAAGATATTTCAAGTTGCATCTCTAAATTTTGGTATAGTCTGCACATATATTTACTAATATCTGAATGTTTTCTTGGGCTTAATTGAAGAAATAACTGTCATATTTTTAAAAGATGCACATTGTTTTCACAAACTGATCCTGACATACACCAAAATAATTTCATGAACAAGTAATACTACATTGTTTTCCAAGTATCTGCAGTGATCCAGGTGAACAGGCACAGGCTAAATGCAACTGAATAACGTCAGATTGATTAATTGTTCTATCATTTTACGGTTTATCAACCTTTTGTGGTTTATTTAGACCCGAACAATATTTTTTGGTTTGTAAGTATAATTTTTTGCTAGTGAATGATGCATTTAGATATTCTTTTTATTTAACAGTTATTTTTTAGATACAAGTCATACTATTTAACCCATAGCTGGGAGAGAAAAAATGGCTTCATAATTTTCCCAAAGATATTTGCGCGTAAGTGAACGCAAAGAAATCAAATGAATTTCGAACTCAACTCCATGTCGCTAACCATTCCACCACACGAACGTCCAAATTAACCATGGAAAATTATTTCATTTAAATACAGTTATTGATCTCTTTGGAACATTCATATTGGACGAATAGGAATTCAAGCTCTTGATATAATGTCGAGATTCGGGGGTAGCGAATCAGTTACCAATGCAGAAAGGTGAGTCGGTTATCCGAGTGTATTTCCGGCCTTGGATGTATAACGTTAAATTTCTTTTGGAAAAGCGATGAATCTATCACTTCCCTCTTCAGTTATCGGTTCAGTTGCTTGATAAAGTTGGATCTCTCTTGGGATGTACCCAGTCTGGGAAAGAGGGGCTTCTGAATGCAAACCATTCGAGAAGTCAATGGGGAAACTAATATTGCACAAGTCATGACAATTTATAAATCATAAGGAATCCGTGGAAGCTCACGATTTTCTACGTCCTGACAATAAAAGAAAATATAGCACTTTTAAGCCAATTGCCATTCATATATATATATATATATATATATATATATATATATATATATGTGTGTGTGTGTGTGTGTGTGTGTGTGTGTGTGTGTGTGAGAGAGAGAGAGAGAGAGAGAGAGAAAGTACAGATGGAGTAAAAATACACTGTTCATAGCATTTACTTCTAAAAAAAGTGTTCAATACAAAGTAGAGCAATATATTATTATTATATTTTTTTGTTATAAGAGATTATAAAAAAAAATATTTTGAAATCGCTACACAAATGCTTTCATTTTTCAATATTATGATTGTCTTTCTTCAGGCGATGTTAAGTAACTGGTGATTAAATGATTCTTAAGAAAAATTTAAAACAAAATGTTACCTCTTTTCCGAAAGTTAAAGGCGGGAGGGGGGCAAGGTCAGAACTAACTTTTGGAAATGAGGTTACACTTTATTTTTAAATTTGTTTAAAAACCATTTAATCACCAGTTACTTAACATCGCCTGAAGAAAGACAATCATAGTATTGAAACATGGAAGCTTTTGTGTAGCGATTTCGGTATGTTTGTTTATTATAATCTCTTGCAATAAAATATCATAATATATATATATATATATATATATATATATATATATATATATAATTTATTTAAAAGTTTTCATTTGGGGATGCTTCTACGAATAATACACTCTTAATCTTTTCAAGACAATGTCTACCGTAAATATCCTACGTAACCTCACAATAGGCAAATGTTTCCTCCTTCCTCTGTGCCGTTAAACAATTCATTCAGCAATGCTTTACATTGCGTGGTTCAGCGCCATCGTATTTGTTGAACAATAGTATCATGTTTTTCAATACGAGCAAGGCGATAATGCCACTAGGACGCAGGGGATTACAAGGCGTGAAAGAGAATGAGAAGTCTTCAGTCAGGAGAAGTGAGGAACTGTCAATAAAATAACAGGGTGCAGGAATACAAAAGATAAAACATAATTAATCATTCATGAAAAAAACATTTCACTGTAGTTCAGTAAAACGGATTTCAGTTTAATTGCGCATTTAATAAAAAAAAAAATATCGATTTTGGCTTTTTCTTGTATTAATTCTTAGAAGCACATTGCTATATCATCGAACCGCTAAACATTGATCAGTTGATGGATTTTGTTTTTTACGGCTTATCAACCTTTTGAAGGTCATTTAAAGCCAGAAAATACTTCTATAGCATCGGATTTTATTTTTAGATAATAGTAATTATCTGATACAAATCCTACTAATTAACCCATAGCTGGGGGATAGGTGAATTGGTACGTTTCTCAAGGCCATTTGCGTGTAAGTGAATATAACGAATATGACATGAATTGAAACTCGCCTCTTCAATTTCCAAATCCATGTTGGTATGCATGACACCACCCGCACATCCAAGCTTACAACACCTGGTATCCTCAAAGTACTGTCCTTGCTCCACGTTGTTTAATTCGGTGACCGTACAAGAACCAGTGTTTCACTGTGATATGTCCGTACAGCTGCTAAATAACCAAGACTCATTGCATAGAGTAAAGCAAGTAGCCGGGAGATTACAATCTTAAAGAATTTACTGGACGATAAAGAACTTCCTATTTAAGTCCTATGATTATATGCCGCATAGGTTTAGCAATTTAAGGATAGGCATTGATACAGAGCAAAATAGCGGATCTATGTCTCAGCCTAGAATAAAAGAATTCTTAGTGAGTCAATGAATCGAACCAAACGCTAATTATAACACTGTGTAACCTAAAACCCAGAAAGTCGTCACAAAGAAATCCCATTTAATAACACCAAAGAAAGGAAGGACATTTTCTCCAGTATGTTCATGAGTTTCTGATTCTAGCTGTGAGTTCCTTCGAATTAAATTCCCGAGGGAAATAAATTTCGTAAACATTAAGGTATTACTTTTACCAAATATTATTTTTGAAAAGTGTAAATAGACTGAATTTGTTATTGTCATCGTGACAAACAGTTCCAAATGCTTCCGTTGGAAGTTCGAACGTATTTAAGTGATGGTGGAATATGTGGAAACGCCAGCATTTTGAGAAGGTGTATTTTGCTATAGAATACGTAGTCTGTATAAAAATAGTAAAATGATCACAGTTGTGAATATAATTCCAGAACCAAAATGAATGTTTGAAATGAATTAATGCCGTCTACGTGTAGTAATGACAACGATAGATTGTATTTGACCAAAAGAAAAACATAAGAATCAGAAACACGAAGACCAGAATGGTTGTGATTGTGTCAGTAGAGAAGTCAGGAGGTCCAATGCTCGTCACTAGTTTCTACTAATAGTTTGCTTTCAGGAATAGTGGTTTCAGCTAAGAAATGTCACACGCATAAAAAAAAATTGCCTAGTCTGTTCATATCCGTTTTGTCTCCATCTCTTTCCTTTTCTTTCTTTCTATATATATATATATATATATATATATATATATATGTGTGTGTGTGTGTGTGTGTGTGTGTTGTTATGGTGTAGAACCATAGAAAGATAACACGGACTCGGATATAAGGTTAAATAGTATATTCTCGGAAACGTAGTACAAAGGTAAATGTGGACTGGAGAGTACTTTCTCTCACTGGTGTCCTGACTCACTCATTCACTCACTCTATGGCTACTACTCAGTGACCCTCACGTGGTGACTCCCTTTACTCAGAGTTGGTAGCCATATTGTATAGGTGTGTAAGAGTCCATATGTAGGTAGGTCCCCACAATTCCCCCCTCCCAAGCATTTTACTCGGTAAAAGGGTTTATTACTTTCCAGAAATTTAATACCTTTTCTTTTTGGGGGTTGATGGTTAAAGGCTCGGTAAATTTCCTCTTTCTCACCGACCTTTGTTGTTCACGCGTATGTTGCAGGGGGCTTGAGGTCAAATGTGTCGCAAATGATCTCGATGGGTTCTTCCACTTCATCCTGTGTGCTGTTAGAATCTATTTCATGCTGTTTTTTAATTTGATTAATATGTCTTTTGTGGGTATGTCTTGGTCCTTGTATTATATACACCATCTCGCCGATCCTTCTAGTGATCGCGCCCTCCTCCCAGTACGGCATATTCTTCTGAAAACTTTAAGAAAAAAAGATTTTCTGACATGGAAAAAATAGTTTTTTTAGTCCTTTTTCGGTCTTATATATTTTTGACTGTTTGGGAATTAATTTGTCAAAAACGGATCTCATCCTCGTCGCCAATTGTTATGTTGTAGAACCATAGAAAGATAACACGGCCTCGGATATAAGGTTAAATAGTGTATTCTCGGAAGCGTAGTACAAAGGTAAATGTGGACTGGAGATTACTTTCTCTCACTGGTGCCCTGACTCACTCATTCACTCACTCGGTGTCTACTACTCGGTGACCCTCACTTGGTGTCTCCATTTACTTAGAGTTGGTAGCCATATTATATAGGTGTGAAAGAGTCCATTTGTAGGTAGGTTCCCACAATATATATATATATATATATATATATATATATATATATATTATTTTATAAAACTTATGGCTGCTTACTTTGATAAAAATAATTTCATATTCCCGAATATTTTTTCGTGTATTACAATTAAATAAGGCAATAAATGCACTGTAACAGAAAGAATCACTTTTATTACCCAATCACGTTCTTTTTGAGATCTTCATCAGGGGTGCAGTTTATAATGCAAAAACTATGTGTAGCTATCTATTACTGATTTTTCTTTTGGGTATAAATGCTATGGTTGACAGTTATGCTTTAGCATTCATTAAAACGTGAATATTTATCCATTATGCAAGTTTTCTTCTATGCTTGAATGTTACGGTTGAGCGTACATTAAAGTGTGAAAAAAGATGGAAAGTACTTGGGTAATAAAAGTGATTCTCACCGTTACAGTTCATTTCTTGCCTCATTTAATTGTGAAATATTCGTGAATACGAAAAGATTACGATCAAAATAAGCTTGTAACTTATTATGACGTACCTGAAAGAAGATTTTTTGTCTGATTACAGAAACGCACACACACACACACACACACACACACACACACACACACACATATATATGGTGTAACAGGAAAAATTACCAAAACAATGTAAAAACAAAATTGTCCAATTGTCCAATTGTTAGATTAAGACCTGGTCTCTTGTACCTTAGAATATATTAAAGATATTTTACCGGAATTCTCCGAGATTTTTATAACAATATTGACCTCTACTTTGATTAATAAGAATGTATAATTAATCTCAAAGCTTAATACAAGAGTCGTGATGAAATCGATCATAAACAAAAACGACATGTTCATAATTAATTAATTATAGCTAAGGATCGGAAGCTAATGAAGTATTGAAATATATATATATATATATATATATATATATATATATATATATGGAACCGTCATATACGCTGACGTGCCTTAACCGTCTCGGCCACAAAGAACCTTAAGGTATATATATATATATATATATATATATATATATATATATATATATATATTATTATTATTATTATTATTATTATTATTTTATTATTATTATTATTATTATTCCAGAATCATTTTCTACCTGATTCCAGATGATACACGCCCTCTCTAAGATTATAACTTTATGTCCTGAAGTAACAAGCTGGCTCACACTTTTCACGTACTATTTCTTTTTCAAGTCTTTTTTCACGGTTCTTTGGCCTGTCATTCCCGAAACTCCTCTCTCACGTGCCAAATGTCCTATGGATTGAGTTGGATCTTTTCTAATCGATCTCTTTAGCTCTAAGTTGATATGATGATACCTCTTCCTGTTTTGACCTCCTGATCCAGTTTCCCTCTCTACACTTCGCTCTTTTTTATACTTATTCACGGTTCTCTTAATGTTTCTTGAATGGAAATTTGAAGATAGTATTCAGAGTATGAATGTTGGTACCATAACTGAAGGACAGAATGTCTTTTTCCTGTCGCCACTGCTCATTTGGGGCTAACACGATTTTAAACTTTCTAGCGAAATAATTTAAAGGGTTTATCAGTGATAATTACGAAAGATGGTGTAAAGATTGTTTTTATTGTCTCTCCTTAACCCTGTTACGCCATCCATTAAGTGGAGCTTGCTAGCAAGGGTATCGTTATGTTTACCTCCGTCTTGCTCTGTCAAGTGAGTATTAGATTTTATAAGCCCGTTTTCATTACTGTGTGCCCGAGATATTTTCATTTGTCTCTTCCTGATGTTAAATAAAAGTTTTCTAATCTAAAAACCTAGAAAAAGTAACACAATTAGTTTAGTGTTTTTTTTTAGATATTAAACATTTTGCGGGATGGAAATTTATGCTGTTACACGATTTGGACAATGTTGCTGTTACATTTGTTATATATATATATATATATATATATATATATATATATATATATATATATATATATATCGCTTCTTCCGAGAAACAATACTTACTAAGTCCTCACCAAAAATAAAGGGAGACATGAAGAAAAGTAACGTTGATTCAGTGTATTGATGTAAATTACGGCTCATATTGAGGAATTGCCAATAGATTTTAACAATCCAGAGACAATAAGCAAAGCAGCAATTTCTAGTCCGAACGAGAGAAGTTTTCTGATATTTCACCACCATTATTCATTTTGATTCATAACATCTTTAATCGGTACAGGAAATTACTTTAGTTTGTGGCGTTCCCACTGACCATTCTGTTAGTCTTCAAAATACGTCCCTTATCTAAAAAAACAAAAAAAAAAAACAATGTCCAACGTCACCCTTAGTGATTTGATTTTTTAAATTTTATTCGAAGAAACTGAATCCTTTTTTCTGCATAGACTGTTGATTCATCTCCGATGCTGAATGGTGTAAACGTGTTTCCACAAATGTGAGAAATTGTTTCGAAAAAGTATCACTTAAAATGCAGCAAATCAACTTGGTACTTCATATTTGCAGGTTCGCATTCAAACACTTTGGCACCCTCTTGTCGGACAACCTCTACCATAGCCAAATCTTCATGAATTATGAACACAACACGCTCCCTGCGAATCTGGAGTATCGCTGTAATTCTATTGAGCGGGATTCGTTGATCGGCGCAAATTAAATCGCGTTCACCAATTTCAGAACTTGACACGGTTTAAGGCTTCCCAGACCCTACTGCATCTACAGTCTCGAAATATGTCCACTAGAAACTGGTTCTTTACAGATGAGTACGCTTGGGGTACATTTCCTACCTATATTTTTTCGGATATATATATATATATATATATATATATATATATATATATATATATATATATATATATATATATATATATATATATATATATATGGAGAGAGAGAGAGAGAGAGAGAGAGAGTCGTGGCTCTTGCGGCACTGTTCCGAGGTTATTTGAACTCTTGAATGAGTATCGCTGCGGAACTGAGTAAGTAGCACACTATATCGATTCTAGCTTGTGTCTTCTTCGTCACCGTGGTACAGTTGGTATGACGTTTGCGCTGTATCGAAACGGTCCGGGTTCGATTCTCGGTAGCGGATGCGCACTGCTTCTGAGTCCCAGATAAGACGAAACGGCCGTCCAGTGGTTTCTGCGTTCTGTTGAGGATGCTTCTAGACTCATTGCTATAAGCCTAAATCCCCAAAATTAATTACTATATATATATATATATATATATATATATATATATGTGTGTGTGTGTGTAAGATGGTTGAAAGCTTTGGGAAAATCAGCTGCTGTAAACTTGGATTTGCAGTTGATATAATGGATAATGGCTCGGAATTGGAAATCAGGGAGCTGAGTTTCAATTCCAGTCGAGCTCATTATATTCACTTACGCACAAATAACCTCGAGAAAGGGATGAATCCACCTCTTCTCCTCCCCAACCTACGGGTTAATTAGTAGGGATTGCATTTGTAAATTATTATTATCGGCACAAAATTACTTAAGATGCAAAAAATATTTTATGGCTTTCAACCTGAAACATGTTATGTCGTAAAAACAAATCAATTTAACCCTTAAAAATGTTATATTAAAAGGTTAAAGAAATACGTATGAATAACAGACCGAGTTAATCTCAACGTCACCATATATGTATATATATACTTATTTTTCAAGAAAACTAGGAGACACATAACATGAGCTTGACGAGGACAAGTCGAAATCTTATGGGAAAATTTCAAAATACAACAGATATTATAATCATTTATAATTTGTAAGTTCGCTGTGAATGGGAGCACTGTGGAGTAATTGATAGCGGCTCGGATTGAAGAATCGGAGTTCGAATTCCAGTCGAATCCATTGCATTCACTTAGGTGCTAATAACATTGGGAAAGGTATGAATCCTTTTCTACTCTGCTACAGAAAGCTATAGAACGCTGATAGACCGTGTTCTACAGCCTTGGATGGCAACTGGTCTACCGCAGAAAGAAATGGCAAACTACTGCGGAAAAAATATCTGCCCCGTCAGTCATGTATCGAAAGATATCACGCATGGCACACAACTGATGGACTGATGTTAGCAATAAATATCAATTTATTAATTCCCGCTTCTCCATTCACAAATAGATTAATAGAACTTGCATCAGTAAATGATTATTATTTTAAAAAAACTTCCCAGAATCTAAAATATTATCTGGGTTTAAAAAACCTGCAAGATGTTGGTTGGCCGAAAAAAAGATCAATAAACCCAGTCTTTTTTTTTACACAATGGAGGAATGGGTTCTTTTGTGAAAGTGAGAGTTCAACAGAGAAATTACAAAGGAGAATGTTGTTAAACATATATATATATATATATATATATATATATATATATATATATATATATATATATATATATATATATATATATATTATGGGGTCCCCACGTATTCGACGTATGTCGGTCAAACAACTCAGTTCGTAGACATCAGCATATATGATTTGATTATAGTGGTGAAGGCTTTATGTAGAACCAACCGCACTTTTTGAAGGGCCGGATACAGAAACCAAATGCACGAAGTATGTAGTATATTAGTATATTATAAATTGATTTATTTAAAATATGTTTTTTTCGCTATACAGTTCTAACCATGTTTCAAAAATGGAAGCTAAAAGCTAGGAATTTAGTAATTGTAATTAAATTAAGGACATTAGTTCCATTTCATCCTCAAGCGAATTTTGGAGTAACTTTTAAAATTACTTGGTTTTAAAGACACAGCTAAAATCATAATTCATGTTTCCAAGGTTACAGTTGAATCCACTTCACTGGACAAGGGGTGTCTGGGTGTTCATTATGTCTGTATTATTGTATCTGTTATTGGTGACGGGGAAGGGATGTATTTTTCAATGAAATCTGACATCCGTTGAATGCATGTCGTCTGGATTATTTTAAAATTTATTGTTAACGGCAAAAACTATTACGGCATTTTTTTCTATTTGTATATTTAAAGATTTTTGGGGGTGTTTAAGTTAGAATGCGTGTTATTTAACTACGATTTCAAATATTTTCATATTTAATTTTTAATTTTTATTATACTATATTTTTAAGAACAATTAAATGTAATAGAATCCCTTATAGTATGTAGAATTATTTTTACATCAAGTATAAGTATGTATATTAGGTTACAAAATTTTTATTTTTTTTTTTGTATTTAAATATTATTTAAGTAAAATTTATGACAATGACGGCAAAAATAGTTACTTAATTTCACTGATTTAGTAAACTTTTATTTTTTATATAAACCTAGTAATATATTGTTTCTCATGTAAGTACAAAGGACATGGGTCCTTCAAAAGCTTACATCTGGCATTTCATATTAATTTTATTTTACTGTAGGTGTTTTATTGGATTCTTTTAAGTGCGTGTAGTTACTGTAGTACTAAGTAAAAGAAGTTTAGGTTAGAATTCATTTTATTTAACTACAATTTTAATTACAACTTTAAAATGTTTTCATTGTTAGTTTTAATAGACTATATTACTTTATAATAGAAGGAAATGTATTGATGTAAAAATAATTCTACATAAGGGATTCTAATACATTTAATTGTTCTTAAAAAATATAGTATAATAAAAATTAAAAATTAAATATGAAAATATTTGAAATCGTAGTTAAATAAAACGCATTCTAACCTAAACACCCCCAACAATCTTTAAATATACAAATAGAAAGAACTGCCGTAAGAATTTTTGCCGTTAACAATAAATTTGAAAAAAATATCCAGACGACATGCATTCAACGGATGTCAGATTTCATTAAAAAATACATCCCTACCCCCCTACCAATAACAGATACAATAATACAGACATAATGAACACCCAGACACCCCTTGTCTAGTGAAAGTGGATTCATCTGTAACCTTGGAAACATGAATTATGATTTTAGCTGTGTCTTTAAAACCAAGTAATTTTAAAAGTTACTCCAAAATTCGCTTGAGGATGAAATGGAACTAATGTCGTTAATTTAATTACAAAATTAAATGAAGAAATATATATATATATATATATATATTCATTAAATACGACAGACAAGTTGCTTTTATTTAGTTTTTTTTATACAATTTCTCATGAGATCTAATTTTTTTTTCTTTTCGGATGATAAATTATATCAAAACTGTCCGAATGATCTTCTTATCCGGCCGCTTTCGGCTACATATTTAGCCATTTTCAAGGATTAAATATTTTAACTGTTAAATAAGAATTATTTTGTTGTATGTATGTTTTATAAAATGTTTTCATTTTACTAAAGACGGTCAAGACATTGTGCCCATGTTCAAAGTTAATATTATTAAGTGTTGTTTTTTTTATTCCATTATTTTTAGCCTTTTTTTTTTTTTTTTTTTTTTTGCATGGAAGCAACCTTTCTTTAAATAACTTTAGTTAAATATGGCGGACAAAAAATTTTATCGCCGATTCTCCCAAGCGTTTTCGGATAACTCTTTTAACCATTTTCAAGTGGGATAATTTTTTTGTGTAGTTAGCTTATTTTCATGTTTAGAATCTTTGAATGTATTGTCCGTGAATTATAGTAGCAGCGATTCAGAGCCGTCGTGTGTTGGGCATGACTGTAATTCGTGTGGGCAACTTTTTACTTTCAAGACTTTCAGCATTGCCTTACCATCGTTAAACAAGGTGAGGTTATTGGTGGGGAAGAGATCTTTGATGTAATAGGCCTTTCTTATAACGATATTTTTTAGCATTTGATTTACTAATAATTAATATCGATAATATCTTCCTTAAGGGTTCTTGAAAATTAAGGGTTGGTAAATGTTTTATACAGCTCTGCCCTGCCAAATGACATGTGGGACGCCTACTCAAGGAGGTGGTTGTATGTCCAATACAAGTTATTGATTAATGACAAGAAACGCAGTCTTATACTGAGCAGTGAAATCGATGCACTGTATTGGTCATCGACAGTTTAGATTTACTTTTGATCGGAAATTGTTATTACTCCAATAACTTTTTAACGGATGTCCATGTCTGAAACAGATGCCGCGTTTTTACTACTTTTTAACAGTCTGCATTATGTCTCTCGGTGGTCACTCTCTAAAAATTTTAATAACTAGAATTGTCTAAAATCCTTACAGTACTTAGTATTGTTGAAATTATCGCTAACATATCATGTCCAGATTTAGAGACTCTACGTTTAAGACAATTTCACAGACCAGTTGATGAAATTTTAATAAGCTGATATCTTTGGAAAAATAATTTGAAAATAAAAATCTACTTCGCGGTTTAATTATTTCTTTAATTTAATTTAATTTTATAGGATCATGTGGTAAATAACCCATTTTTTCCCTTTTTCCTTTTTACCAGCGCATAAGAAATTCTTAGTAGTTCTTACTCTTGAGCACGCAACATACAAATTGACGTGCGTAAATATTTATTTCTGGAGACAAATTGCACCTTTTTGATGAGTTTGACCTTGGGATTTGTTTATCATTCTCACAAACGCAGGGCGAACTGGAAACTGGATACTTGTATATATAAAAATTTAAGGAAAAGATACGAACATAAGAATATTGCATTTTTATTAAATACGTATTTGTTATTTTAATCATTATTTTTTTTTTTAGAATAGTGGGAAAAATAATAAAATAAATAATAAAACTTTTAGTTTTTCCAAAAAATGAGCAGAAATGTCTTGCACTAAGCTACGCACTATAGTAAAATCGGCTGTACTTTGTACCTTCCCGTTAAAGGTCTGCACTTCCGCCAAAAATTAAGGTTTGATTGGTCAATATATGGCTAATTTAGAGGTTTTGACGGACGGACTAATGGAAGTCACAGAATTTTATATATAGAAGAAAATGTGTTCTTCGCCAGGGTTCTAAACTACGCCTCCTCTGTAGAAGAAAACCACCGATTGATCAGGCGTGTTTTTTTTTAGATGTTCGGCCATAGAAAGCATCCCAGACCATCCATGTTTTTTTTTTCCATTTTAAAGAGTGCATACTTCCTCGTTCAATTTTTCTCGAACTCCCATGGCTGCTCAGTGTCTGAGAGCTCTGAAGCATGGCGTATCAAACGGGATATTTCCAACAAAGTGCATTTTGCTAGCTAGTAATCATCATCATCATCATTATTATTATTATTATTATTATTATTATTATTATTTGCAGTGCTTTTCATATCACGTATGAATTTAACCGCTGCATCTTATTCAGTACGGCATCATTTCTACTTCATGTCGTTGCATTGCCGATTAATGAGATTGATGTTGAAATTGACGTTTCATTTGCCATTCATTCGACACGTACACATTAGCAGACATTTTCTCTGATTACCAGGAGCAGATTCGTATGTTAAAAAAAGACAACGAATCTACCGGATTTTACTGAAAAAACAGTCAAGAAAAAACCCCCAAAAAAAACAATAACAAAAAAAAAGCAGGAGAGATTAAGTTACGAAAAAGAAAGCGAGAAAATAAAATCAAAATGTCTGTGAAAAAGGAATAAAAAAGAAACCAAACAAAAATAAAAAGGAAAAAAAAAGTGAAAAAGATAAAATAATAAAAAATATAGATCAACAATTTCAAATATCAAGAAGAAAATGACTATATATATATATATATATATATATATATATATATATATATATATATATATATATATATTCTGACAGACACACACACACCAACCACACCACACACACGCAGACATATACATATATATATATATATATATATATACACACAGACGCAGACACGCACACAGATATAAAAAATTACGCTTATATATCCAAATATCTATCTATCTATCTATCTATATATATATATATATATATATATATATATATATATATAATCTACATACATATACATATATATATAATATACATATATATATAAATATATATATATAAAAGGCAGGATGTGTGTGTGTGTGTGTGTGTGTGTGTGTGTGTGTGTGTGTGTGTGTGTAACGAATGCACGGCTGCAATTTTCGACGGATTTGCACCAAAATTTACATGCACATGCTCCAACTTAGCGGGAAGACCAAAACCGACTGTTCATTTCCCAACTCCCATCGATAGTGGAAATAATCGATATTTTCATGCTTCTACCGCAGTTTTCATATAGGTTGCGGCCATTTTGTACTGGTCAGAATGAGAGCCTATAGCTGGCTGCCACGAATAGGCAGGAAGTTTCTACTGGCCAGCGGGAGAGCCAACAGCTGACTGACAGAAATGTTAACTAGCATGCTAGCATGCAAAAAAAAATCGATAGCTGCATTCGTCACAAGTGGAAAATATTTAAATCTGCATGGCACTTTACTCCAATTGGCTCATTCGCTTGCTTAAACTCAACGTTGATTCTGATTCTGCAGAACTAGTTTCGGTGTGAAAAAGTATTTGTTGTTAACATTCTTTTTTCATTCGGTTTTTCCAGTTACGAGACTTTTTTAAAGCTGATTGTTTTGCGTTCATTTTGTTTAGTTCTTTTTTCGTAACAGATTTAATGTTTAGTATAAAGCTTAGAAAAAATTCGCAGTGTGGGATAGGCAAGAAGTAAGGCATGTATCAACATCAACACGGCAAAGGGCACTCCTTTAAAGGCAAGGAAGGGCAAAAATATTTTAAGTAAAGTAATAGCGATTGCTGTATGAGTCGTACGATTTTTGAATCAAGCACGGGCAACACCGGGCCATGCTGCTAGTATATATATATATATATATATATATATATATATATATATATATATATATATATATATATAAGTGTTGTTTTTTATTGGATACCCTTACTTTACCGGCGATGCACTCTGTGTTTGAGTCGGTCTCGATCACGTTTGATCTAACGATGATTTTTTCCTGCAGTGGGGTAAGCATGTTCGAATTCTTTAATAATATTTTTGAATATTCAGGCCGGTAGACGAAAACAAATAAATTGTTTAAAATAAACAATCAGTACAGCATGCCGTTTCCAAATTTCTGGCGGAGTGAATTATCTTTTTGTCATAGGCGATTCCGAAATGTCCCTACTATAATTTACCGTTGAGAAGATCAAAAACAAACAACACGCATGCGTGAAATTTTAAATAACTTTTAAAAATTTAACCATCGCACCCTGTATATTACATATTTTAAAGTCCATGTATTGAATATTACTGCCACATTTGGTGTGTGCCTTGTGCTTTTTCTACAATATTTTCATGATAATTGTTATGACGAGCGTTCCTGTTTGATATCAAAACCTTATTAATTTTAAGCGTACTATTAGATTAATGGCAACGGACCAATATCTTACATTTAAAATAGCTAGATATAACTGTAAATTCTATGCTATCAATATCTTCACTCGCACTTTTGGAAATCACTTGCAGCTTCCTGCTTTCCAATCAACTTTGATCTGTACAAATTTAAATACAAAGCCAATGGTTATCATCTGTTTTCTTAATTGATATTCTTTTGTTTTTCTGTCTCCTTAATAATGTTTTCTTTTACATATATTCTTCCACGCTCAATAATTGTCGTCTTACTGGTTTTATTGCCTTGCTTGATGCGAAATAATTAAATAAATATCTGGAAAAGCATTTACTATAAGATCTGAATCCTAAGAGTTATTAGACTAAAGGTAGAGGCATTCCAAAACAAAGAAATGCGGTGATAAACAAAAGTTTTCGTTAGAAACAAACTAAACATTTCTTGTAATATCTGTCTTCTTATAGGAAACTGAATGATGAACATTCTCCGCGTACGAGAAGAAAACTGGAAGCAAAATATATTTGATTCTACAGAAGGATACTGAGCATTCCATGGACGGAGCGAGCCAGCAGCGAGGACGTCTTAACTAAATCTGCAACAAGAAGAACAATTATGCACAAAACCCAACAGAGATCACTGGAAATTCTTAGATATATAATGAGAAATAAGGCTTCGAAAACTTAACCGTCACAGGGCATAGTAAAAGCAATAGAGACAAGAGAAGGCAGGGGGCTACTTACCTGACGAGATTTTGTCAATGGATGGTGGAAAAGGACGGATCCTAAGCAAAAGTAGAATAATTGTTAAGGGCCAAAATGGATAGAATGTTTTGGAGAGACGCGGTCGCCCATGTCTTTAAAGGACGCGGTGCATAGATGAATAAACTAGTCCCCTGAGATATAAATGCTGGAATACACTGGATCACTGAGAAGTAGTCCAAAAAACACCCTACATCCTAATTTCTTGATAAAAATTTGTTTTTACGCCCAAAATCGGACAAATGTTTAAGAAAATTGTATGTCGCTAAATTGTACAAGTGAACAAAAGAAAGAAAGTCAGATGTAAAGGAATAGAGAGAAAAGTGACTTAAAGGCAAAAGAAATAAAGAAGTAAGGAAGGAAGGAAGGAAGGAAGGAAGAAAGAAAGAAAGAAAGAAAGAAAGAAAGAAAGAAAGAAGAACAAACAAATCCATTCAGAAGATTGAAAACAAATATTAGCTAAAGACAACCAAGAAAAAAAAAGAATATTCAGAAGAAAAGGAAGAAAAAGTGGCATAAAGACAACGGAAAGAAAGAAAGAAAGAAAGAAAGAAAGAAAAACAAAAGAAAGTGAACAGAAAGTAAGAAATTACGAAGACGAGGAAGAAAAGTGATTTCAAAAGAAAGAAAGAAACAGACGCAAAAAGAAAAGGAAGAAGAAAAGACATTGATATAAAAGAAAGAATAAAAAATGAGGAAATAGAAAAAGATGGAATAAATAAATAATAAGAAAATGGCTAAAATGAATATAAAAGAAAACAAAAACACCATCATAAAGTGTAGTGTGACATGAGGGTAAAGAGTTTCGACATTCTAAATTCCTAGAAATTGGGATTAAGTATGAGGAGAGGTAGTGAGTTGTAAAAGATATGGAATGTTGAATTAAAGACAGGGTCACTGTGGGACTGGGGTTGTGTGCTGACGGTGTCGGTCATTTATTCAGGGTCCTCAGCCATACGTCAAAATGACTCCTTGAGTATAAAGGGAGAGAAATAATGGGTGGTTGACTGGAACAAATGATCGACTTCTGGGGACGTTTGGATGGGGTGTGGTTTTTTATAGATTAGGGATGACTGGTGTTTGGAGTGGGAAAAGGCAGTGGATGAAATTTGAATAATAATAATAATAATAATAATAATAATAACGCGAACAAGAAGACGACGAGTAAAAGGGAATAGGGTTGATTCGAAGAAAACTGAAGAAATTAATAAAAAAAAAGGAATTGTATAAGATAAACGAGTAAAAGATTAAAAGAAGTTCAAAAAAAGAACAGATATCAAAGTAAATGAAAATAAGAATGTTTGACTGGAGATGGAAATATAATGAAAGAATAATGATTATACAATGGTAGAAAAGAAGAAGTGGAAGAGCAATAAGCTAAGTTATAAAAAAGTGAATAGAAGAAGAAGAAGAAGAAGAAGAAGAAGAAGAAGAAGAAGAAGAAGAAGAAGAAGAAGGGAATGGGGTGGTTCAAGAGAAAGAAACTATCATCAAAACGACATAAAAGAAAAAAGAACTAGTAGTATGAAGCGGTGGAAGAAAAATAATATATAATATAAAAGAAATGAAAGTGAAGAAGATGAAGATAAAGCAAAAAGAAGGATGAAAGAGCAGAAGAAAAAACAGCAGCAGCAGCAGAAGAAGAAGAAGAAGAAGATAAAGGCAATTTGACTTTATGAATGATAAAGGAAAGATTACAAAGAATTTGATGAAGAGAATAGCTTTCAAAAGTCAATGAATGAAGTGAGTATCAAAACATTAATGAATGACCAGCAACTATCTTTCACGAAACAAAATTATTAAAACCGTTTAAAATATTCACACAAGGTGCTGTAAAAATATAAATAAACAACATTTACAGTGACAATGATTACAACATCATCAAAAATAGAAATCCCTATTGAATTACTTAGACTTTTCAATGGGTTATAGGTGAAGTAAATTCAGAAGGAATTTAAGAACATTGGTTAGCAAGAGAAATGAAAGCATTGCATGGAGACTTTGAGAAAACAAAAGAAAGATGCTGAGGTAAAGATGAAGGAAGTGTTTTAAAAGATTTTTTTAGAAAGAAACTGATGTAATGGAATAACCAGTCATCCCCATGAATGATTGCACTATAGATAGTAAGTACCTATAAAGTCAACTCTCTACGAAACATTCGAGGAAGAGTGAGGGAGAGAAAACGCAAGCACTTCCGACCTTCCAATTAATGGCACTCACTACTAGATTGACCTGTGTGCATAACTGTATCGTATTTCATATTGTGCTGGTTGTATACAATAAACCTTGCTTCTATTATTCACCTCGTCTTAAATATTTATTCCCTGTGCACGGAATGCAACAAAAACTGAAAGCAATACGATATCAACTCATTATCAAACTAGTACAGAAAGAACGTTTTCAAGATATATATATATATATATATATATATATATATATATATATATATATATATGTTTGAATAAAAACAGACCAATTTTAAGGTTTCATGTAATAAATCATTTCAAAACAGCCCTTTTAAAGGGCTCTGGATCATCAGACTTTACTTCCAAAGGTTGAAATGAAAAATCATTGAGCTCTCCGGATATCATCCTCCTTGCGTCTACCCATACGGATTAACTAGTTTTTCATGAACTATATATATATATATATATATATATATATATATATATATATATCACTACATTTCTGAATATGTAGGGAATTAGATGAAACTATAGCACGTATTATAATTACCAATGTTTAGCTGAGAATTAGTACGAAAGGTCGAAACTTGGTCACCTTAGCAAACTAATTTATTGGAAGTTGTGCGAAAAGTGGGCATTTACGTGAGAAAAGTAAAGGGACAACTGCAAGCCTGCGGAAATCCATGAGTCACAGATATTCTAGATTTGTGTGATTTGTCAATATCAAAAGATAAGAAACTAGATCATAACCATCCGGGCATATTTATGGGAGAGAAAATAAAGAAAACATACGATTAATCATTGATCCGTCTTGCCCTTTTGTGACTGGGATAGAGCAAAAGAGAAGAAAAACTAATCACGTATGACCTAAGTTTGAACCCGCAAGTCTTTGGAAGTTGAAGAAGGTTACGTGTATAGCTGTTGTCAATGTGGATTTGTGTCAGTGACTGAAAGAACAGTGATATATATTTAAAAAATGGCTATGATTGCCTTGTTGAACTGTTGCAGAATTGAACAAGAATAATATCAAATATGATGGATATTTAAAGCCATAGTATATATGAAATGATACCTAATGCATTAATTACTAGATCTTTCTCCAAGGTAACAAAGAAATAACGATAAAGATTGCAATGGAATTCGAAGCGAAGCATATATGTTAATCTAAAAGTCTAATTTTTGAGGGTAATTACTGCAAAATACTTTAAATTATAGGCAGAAGCACGAAAAGTTATCCTGATTTTTTTTTTTTTTTTTTGTCAAGCCAATAAAATCGGCTGGTTCTCGGTTTCATCTGACTGAGTCCCAGTCTGTCATTGTTTTGCAGTCAGAACACTACATTCGCTGTTATGAACACTCTCCTGTATTTCAACCCCAGTTCTGAGTTTGTGAATTTCTTGTACTATTAATTTTTTGCTTTGCCTTATAAAATTTTTACAAACAAATCGAGTATATTTGCAAAATTATTTTAATCAGGATCATGGATAATACTTGATAAAGAATTGGACTTTACAGAAATAAGAGTATAATAATTATTTCTACTACTACTACTACTACTACTACTGCTGCTGCTGCTACAAGCACTAATTACTTCCTTGTCCAGCATCTGCATTTAATGAATTTATTAAGCAAATGCACTTATATTTTTGTTGACTGCCGATATTGCAGGATGGATTTAAGTTTAGTACATATTGGAAGGTAATAGGAAATGATGTCAAATTCTGCACCTTCCTTGAAGAAAAGTAATTAATAAAAGAAACATAGAAACTTAGAAGCTTTTTCTTGATCTAATCAGTACTTTTGATTCGAATTGTCTATTTCGTTCCCTAACTACTAGAATTCCCCGGTTATCCCAGGAGTAGATGTTGCGCCTTTAAGTATGGTCATTCTTAATGTCGCCAATATTCACCAAAATCTCCGCTCTGTTAGGAGACCAGGTACTGGATTCTGCCGTGTGCTTACTAGGTATTTGATCCACTATCGAAATAAATATATGTGGTATCGTTTTATTTCCCTTCATGCAAAAAAGCCCTATGATTTAAGGCTATTCTAATCGGTGATAATCGGACTATCAGCATTCTGACTAACCGTACCCTAACTCATATATCTTAAGTTAATCTCACTCCGAATCTTGCCACCCTCACTCCGATGCGTATTATTAATTCTTCCAGAGTGATATTAATTATTCAGTAATTCCCTCTATCGCATGGACGTGGCCTTCACCCTTAGACGGCAACCTTCATTTTCTTGGTATTTCAATAAAATATTCTAGCCTCCTAAACTGTGTCTAGGTTAATAGGAATTCATAGGCACGACTATCGTCCGAGTAGCGATCTTCCATCTTTAATAAGCAGGAGTAAGGGATTAAACCTTATTCCCTGTTTGGGATATTGCTCGCTGTTTCTTTCTATGTTCAGAATCATTTAACTATATTGTGATCAGACTAATCAGTAGCTGCAAATTTTTATTATGAGGGTACCGAGTTGGCAATTCTCTGGTTGCTGCATCTGACATGTATTCAGAATCCCAAACTCTGGTATCGCAGATATGCTGCTCTAATAAACAGATGCGTAATATCGGGGTATTTGTCGCATATTGGTAGGTCTCCCTGTATGTATTTTCGGTGGGCAAACATGAGATCACTATGCTTTATTCTTATTCACATTCTGGTGGGTTTACACTGCCATTGACGACAGATAATGTTAATTATTGTGGACGTCTTCTCCTTTTTTCCTCGCAACATGTCTCCTCATGAAGCAATGAAAAGAAATACCAGAAAACCAGAAAACAAAAAATTACCAATCCACGTCAAACTTTTTTCCTCCAATATTCGAGGTATCTGCTCCAGTTTCAGCAGTGTAGAATATTTTCTCTTGAAAACGGTCTCTAGATATCTTCATAATCTCAGAAACTAATTTAAATTATTCTGCCATTTCCAATGATCCAAGCATACATGTGCATGCCTTAATGTTTAGATCCAGGATATGCTTCCAATAGCAAATGAATTCAAGTTTCCAGAGGATTCTTTCATGTTCTTTCGACTTTCGTTATTGCACTCTGTTAGTTTCTCTTTATCCAGTATAGCTCTCATTTCTCTCAGGATTGCAATATATTAGACAAAATTATTGAGAGTATAGAAATCGTTCACAATCGCGTTCCTTTGTGTGTGTGATGATATTTAATGCGTATCACAAATGGCTTAAACATTCTAATGTTACTGATGTTCCCGGTATTCAAAGTTTCTATTTTTTCCGTCACTCATTCTCGTACTTAAATCGCCGATTTTCCTACATGTTTCCCTAATAAATTTGATGAACATGCTTCGTTAACTAATTTGTTCTATCACTCTTCGTAATATATTCCTTCTGCCATTCGTTATCTTTGCAAGTGTCCGATTCGACCAAAAATGGAATATGGTTGCCTAATCTGAGCTGAATATCAGGAATGTACTTGACTCCTTCTGAAATTCGAAATCTTTGCAAAAGTCAGATTAAACCAAAATAGAGTCCTGCTGCTTTATATGGCCTAGAGATCCGGAAACTACACGACTCTATCTCCTATTCGTTATCTTTGTAAGTGTCTGATTCGACCAAAAACTCTTAAACGTTGTCGAGCTACGCAACACTGTCCTCTTGGCAATTGGGATCATCCAGTAGTATCTGTAGATATTTCGTGTCAATCTTCTGTTAGAAAGGAGCCTCCTATTCACAAGACATCCTTCCGTTACCAACATGCTGAGATGAATTCACTTCCTGAGGTTCTTCAAAGACGCCCTTTGTATTGATATTCTTGATCATACTATTGAGAACTGTGCTGGTAAGGTTTATTCTTCGGTCAAACAGGGCATCGATTAATTTTGTTCCTTCTCGGAAATAACCATTGAAATATCAATGGACACCATGCTTCACACTGGCCTGTTTAGCTGTTAAAGCCCACATGGATAACTTTTTCAGAGTATCAATGTGACAAGTTCCGGCCACAGCAGATACCTATTTGCGGCTTTATTTAATAAACGGAAACATGTCATCGAAGGACCGAAATCTTTTTTTCTGATAGAACGAGGCACCTATATTCTGTAACATATTTGGCTCTCATGACTACTTGTGACTCTGTAAAAGTGCATTTGATAAGGGTAACTTTTCTATTCCACTTTTCTGCAATGAAATCTTCTGCTGATAAAGTAGAATGATTTACCCGTATATCCCTTTAAAATCTACACTTGAGACTTCTAGAGTACACTTGCCTGATCTTCTACTTATTCTCTTTTGAATATTATACATATACCTCCTTTCATGATTTCTGCTATCATCTCTAATCTCGATTCCTACAAAGTATGTGGACCTGATGGTATCCTTGTAATAGTCATTAAGACATGTACTCCTGAACTGGCTCCTCTATACTGTACAATAAATAACTCGCTGACTCTTGCTTTTCTGCTTCTCGGAAATTCTTTTCTCTTATTCCAACCTTTGGGAACGTGGGTGAACTGTCTGACCCACCTAACTATCGACCTATTAGCCTTCTGCCACTTTTTCAAAACTACTAGGGGTCCAGAATAAACTCTGAATTGATTAAACATCTCATGTCGCATGTTCTTCTTTCAGATCAGCAATAGGACTTTCACTTTTCTAGGTAAACTAATGATGTATTAAGGATTATTGCGAAAAGAGATTTAGATAAGAATAATGATAATGAAGCTTGATGTGCTTTGGACATTTCAAAAGCGTCCGACAAGATTTGGGATTCTGGTTTTCTTTACGAGGTGAAAGGTTATGTTATTTCCAGACGACATTTATTTTTATTTATTTTTTTTTTTACTGTTGTGGATTCGTGGATGAAATCCGGTCTCAAAAGAATTACAAACGCAGGAATGAAATATAGCAAATACATGTATTGTCTTAATAATACAATATTGTTAATACGGTTAGTAGATCCAGAAATGCGGTTAATAGCAATAATAATATATACACAGTCTGGGAAATTCAGTATCGAAGTATGACTTACTTCTGAGTCTACGTGCTCGCAACTGTGACTCCTACAAAGCGGTTACCTCACTCTCTCATTCTCTCACTGCATCACTGTCAGTTTATCAGAGTATCTCTCTCTAACTCACTCTATCTCCCGGGTATTCACCGGCAGCAGTACAAGTACACACTGGTCGAGTCCACTTGTATAAAAAAGGAGTGGACCCCATAACATTTACTGAACCAGTCTTTCTTATTAAATCACGAGTTGTTCTTCTGAACGGCTACTTGTCGAGATCGTCTTGTAGTAATGCCGTTGTCCCCCGGAGGCGTATCCTTGGACCTACTTACTTATAGTTTTCATCAATGACCTTCCTGATGGCATTAGCTCTCAACTTGGTATTTATGCTGATGACACAACCATTAACTCCTGCCTCTAAAGTAAATATGATCATTTCGATAGGGTTAAATTGGCAGCTGATCTTCGAAATTACACTCAGTCAGTTGTTAACTGGGACAAGGATTGACATGTTAATTTTAACGCATTCAAAACAAGACTCTCTATTAATCATTTGAGATATCTTTTCTGCCATCCACATCGGCATGGCATATTCTAATCTCAAGGCGAGTGAATCGTTTGCTCCGTCTCGGGTAACATTCTAGGCTGAGATGAATTGGAAAGATTATATTGAATAGATTGCTAGGAATGCTACTAAGAAAGTCGGTTCACTGTTCCGCGCTATGCAGTTTTTTCTCTTCCTAATTTATCTTGCATATCTATGTTTTCCATTCGTCTTTGCGTTGAATATTACTGCCATATATGGTTCGCTGTTCCTTCTATGTATTCGGAGATCCTTGATAAAATCCATAGAAGAATAAGCAATAATAAGCCTTCAGCCACTTACCCACTGCCATAATATAGATCCTTCATACCTTTTCTATAAATACATTAATTATCTGTCGGCCGAAACTTTGTAATAAATATGGTGACAAAGATAAGGAAAATAGTCAGAATAATGTAAATAGTGTACATAATACCTCATCTCAGGACATTCCAACCACCTAAAGAAGGCCGGAGCATACAGCGGCCGAAACTTTGTAATAAATATGGTGATAAAGATGAGGAAAATAGTCAGGATAATGTAAATAGTGTACATAATACCTGATCTCAGGACATTCCAACCACCTGAAGAAAGCCGGAGCGTACAACGGCTGAAACGTTGTAATAAATATGCCGACAAAGATGAGGAAAATAGTCAGAATAATGTAAATAGTGTACATAAAACCTCATTTAAGGACATTCCAACCACTTGGAGAAAGCCGGAGCGTACAAAAGCTGAAACGTTGTAATAAATATGCCGACAAAGATGAGGAAAATAATCCGAATAATGTAAATAGTGTACATACCTTCATGGTAATTGTTCTGACGAAATGTTCCTATAGTACCTAGATTTTATAAATTTAAGCAAAGTACAAGACTGGCGTTAAGGTTTCATAATTTCAAAATTGAGTTGGCTCTATGTAACCGAACATTCTATGATAACACTTTCTTTTTTCGCAAATCTCGCTACAGGAACATTTTTCTAGTTCCATGTTTTCTAAGCAACTTTAATCTTCAAATATTTCATTGCAATGCCAATTGATATTTACTATTTTCTTGATTATTATTTAATAGTTCTCACAGCTTAATAATGTTTCTCTTTTTCTTATTGTTTTATATTCATTAACCCGTTTTGTCTTACTGGCTTTACTGTCTTGCATGAGGTGAAATGCTCAAACAGTATAAGGCGACCTGCGAACTGCCAATGACGACATGTCTCCCGAAGACTCTTTCGAAGCAGAAGGATACCTGGAAATACGCTTATCACAAAAGAAACAACTTGCACTGATGCTTGATATTTTTTAACAGTTTGTATACAACTATACTTACTCAGAGGTACCAAGACTTCGTTGGATAAAATTAAGAAAGCTCATATTACTTGGAATGCGCTGCAATCTACAGAAAACTTTACAAATAAAATTGCGAGCATGAAAACCTCAACAATAACATATTACTCAGTCTGGTAAAGAATTCAATGGCAAAATACAGCAACAATATCCCTGGCTATTTCAAAATAAATAAGTCCATAGGATCGTATTGATAATCTTTATTCTCGTATTAAGAAATAACGATTCCTAAAATAAATCCATTGCAGCTGCATGTGTGGAGAGAATATTAAGTTAAATCACTGAATAATAATAATGATAATAATAATAATAATAATAATACCACCCAGACCCGGTTACGGTGATAGGACCTGTTACCTGGTATGAACACCACCCAAACCCGTTTACGGAGTTAGGACCTGTTACAATTCTATAGGACTACACAATACACACTGACAGAACAATCAAGGCCAACCGACCAGATATTGTTATTAAAGACCACAAACAAAAACGATGCCTCCTTATTGATATGGCAGTCCCTGCTGACTGCAATGTATCTTTGAAGATATTCAAAAAGTTGTCAAAGTACAAGGACCTTGAAATAGAAATCTCGAAAATGTGGCATATGGGAACATCAACAATCCCTGTTGTAGTTGGAGCCCAAGAATTGGTTGGAAAAGATTGCAGTAGACTAATTGAAGGGATTCCTGGAAGTCCATGCCTCAAGGAGATACAAAAAAATTGTTCTCACAAGTACAGCCCACACCTTACGAAGGGCTTTATCTATGTAATTTAATTTTTTTTTTTTTTTTTTGTCAGTGGAAAGTGTCATGACGCCATTTCTAACCTTAGGTCCCTGGGCGGGACCCGGAAAGAAATGTGTAAACGCCAGAAATCAAAGAAAATAAAAATAATAATAATAAAGAAAAATGTGGACTATAATATAATCCTGGGAAAAATGATGGCTTACGGCCATAACACGTTGAAACGCTGATTCCCGTACGATCACTTAAGTTAAGCAACGCCGACATATTTGTGAAGGTTTTTGAAAAATTAAGCCAACACAAAGATTTGGAGTTTGGAATAGAAAAATGTGTCACTTTAAAACTAACTTTATTAGAGCTAAACTTGGAACTTTGTTTCTAATAAAGAAAGCAACTGAATAAAATAAAAAAAAAACTCCAGGAAATAAAATAAAAAGTTCTAGCCAACACAGCCCATATCTTCCGAAGAGATTTGTCCATTTAAGGATTTTTTCCTTTGTGGAAACACCAGAAACATTACATAATTCGCTTCCTTTTGTCACTAGTTACGGCTCAGCATGTGCTTGAAAAACAAATGCAAGTCAAAAGAAATGTATAATAATAATAATAATAATAATAATAATAATAAATACAGAGGCACTAATGTGTGGTATTGCAAATCGTAGAAAAGTAAATGTCTCGCAAGCCGCCTTGTGGTTACAGGATATCATTGGAAGTATGAAGCTGATAGCCCTTTTGTGAACATCTCTTGTGCAGTGGGATTTATTGATCTCTAATCTGTGATTTTAAGTTGAGAACATAATCGTCAGTAAATAAATCTAGGGGTCGAGGCAATAATAATAATAATAATAATAATAATAATAAGAAGAAGAAGAAGAAGAAGAAGAAGGAGAAGAAGAAGAAGAGTGTCCCAGGAAATCTATCTTTATTTGAAATATACCTTATTATATTAATAAGTACCGCTCGTATAGTGAGAAAAAGAAAGTTAAAAAAAAAATGTGATAATACAAGTAGGTGTTGAAAGAAAAACTACGAGAGTCGTTGTTGAAAGGCGTTCTCTTTTGTAGGAAAAGTCACTTACTGACAGGGTTTTCCAGGTTATGGATGTCTTAAAGAACTGATTGCTTCCGAAAGGATTTTGAAAAGCCAGAAAATGGAAAGACCATACTAAGAGAGTAGCATTTTAATGAAGAATAGCTGATATTTTTGTGGAAGGGTTGAATACTATCGTGAAACTATGTACTAAGGACGATGTTAATATGTTGATTAGAAATTAAGTACATGCCGTCAATCCCTTCTTGTTAGGGTAGGGTACATATCATTACTAACGAGTAAATGGTATTATGAGAAAGAAGAAATCACCTAACCTGAAAATACTACGAATTAGTAATTCAGAGATTCGTCTCTTCTAACGAATGCAGGTTCACGAAGACGACACTTAAAGAGAGAAACAAAATTGTTATTGAGGGAAAGGTTTATTTTAAACATACTATATTAAAGCCAGCTCTAAAAGCTGTGGAATAAATAGCAGGTAAAACTTGGTCCTAAATGCTAGGTTGGCAACCATTATACAGCAGAAAGTAACAGCAATCTACCGGGGAATAATTTTGTCACGTAAATAATGAATGGAAAATAGACATAAACGCGAAAGTTTGACATCAAGCCACCTACAGAAGGAATTATATCCACGGTAAATACGACTCAAAAAAAATTATGAAATACAACTCTAATTAAAATAATTTATCTAAACTTAATATCAATTTGCTACTCTAGATTAGCACTCAGCTTACACCCCGCTCTTCCTTACTGTGACAATGGATTCTTCTTACTTATAAGTATGGCAAGTAGCTACATTAAAGTAGGAGTTGTGTAGTATTAGATTCACTCACTTTTTTCCCATCTATGTATGATTATTTAATAAACCTCTTCTACTTTGTCTCCACGACCTCGCCTTCTATTCCTTCGCTACGGCCTTCCTAATTCTCAGCTACTTTGAACAAAGACAACATTACAGCAGATACAAATACTTGCAAAGCAATAGGAGATTAGGTTAATACAAAAAATGATACCAACCTTAAACGACGTTAAGCAGGAATGTACATATTAGACTGAAATAAATGATACAAGAAGTAATTTGGTGAACCTTATGGAATTTAAATAAAGAATATCAATTGTCCTTCGAATCCGAAAATGGCGTATCGTTTCTGCATCTCATTTGTGAATCGAAGATGACTCCGCAACCCCAAGCTGGAGGCGCAGAATCTGGAACAGTGGGGGCACTGAAATTCTGTTGTCGTAATCACTGCTGACGATGCCCTGTGGCATTTAAGCTAGTTTCTGCGAAGAGCTCTTGGTTAGGTCTTCGTATTGTTCAGGAGTTTGAGTCCCTAATCTGCATATTTTCAGCATTGGTAGCTCTCGTGGCTGACATTTAATCTAGTTTTCATTTGCATGGGTCTTTCTTTTCCTCGCTGCAGTTTTGATGCTTTTGATTACAATCTGGTTGTCTGTTGGCGGAGGTTTCTTTTTGCGAGGCATAATGCTGTCGTATGGGATAGGCAACAATAAATTACAGAAGAACTCAAAATAGTTCGTTGTATTTAAGTATTGCATTAACATTTAAGCTTAACATTTAAAAGTTCAACGATAATTCTTTTGTCGCCACTTAATATAAAGAAATTTGATGCACGTACGTCCTTATTTTCTGTACAAACAATTATTTTTATTTCATGGGTGACCTTTGCTGGATTTCGCAATTAATCCCGATTATTCCCAAATTTAATTCTAAGTAATAAAAACTGTTATCGCACAAAAAAATTCGTCGTAAAAAATCGCCGAATACATTCGCAGCAATGAAAACTTAGGAATATAACATTTCTGCAGCATGAGCTATTGAAGGCTAGAGAGTAGTGTCCCTTTAATTGAAAAAGTGTGATTCAGTGACACACAGACATTCGCATTTATATAGATTTAAAAACAACAACGATAAAAAATAAATACAAAAGCGGTAAGTAGCTTGAAGGCAGTTGTCACGGCTGTTTCCATAAATTTAACATTGAAAGTTTAATTTTAAACCCTTGAATTTTCCGCGTTTTTCTCTAGGTTTAATTTTAACCGACACTTGTTTATACCTTTGTTCTCTCCGCCCTTCGTATATATGATTTCATATATATATATATATATATATATATATATATATATATATATATATATATATATAAACATTAAATAGTTTGAAGAAGTACTTGTGAAGACGCAAACTCGCCAAAGAAATTTTTTCCAATTTTTTCTCAAATTCAAACCAACCAATTTAAAATAAAAAAAAAATGTAGACATTCAATTATAGCACTAGACTCGCAATATTGTTAAGTGTTTAATTAAGTCTTTTAACAAAGCATAGAAAATGTGACCCGGTAATCAAAACACGTATTGGAATAGCAAACACGTCTTCAAAAAAATATTTAACTATTAAGAAACAGGAACATTTTGTTAGAAAGAAAGAGAAATGGCTGGAATGTGATGTATTTTTAATCCTCCTATGTAGCAGGGAATTTGGGATAATTTAACAAATAAAGAGAAAAGTGGAGACAGAAAAATATGGTTTTTATAGAAGGTTGATGAGAATTCCATTGAGGGAGTGCGTAAGAAAAGATGTCTTAAAGAAAATGGAGACAGAAAGGATGCTTAGAATTAGAACGAGCTACCTGAATTTTTTTTATATACAATGAGGAATAAGGGCTTTTAGAATTTGACACACAGAAGTCATACTGAAGGCGAATGTAAAAGAAGACAGTGAGCCACTTATCTATCGAGCTTATGTAGGGTAGTGGAAAGGATGGGGAAATCACAAATATTAATAAGAGCTAGAAAATATAGCAACAGTGGCGAGCAATCACTGGGCACAGTCTGAAGATTCACGACATATGGAGAAATAATAATTATTATGAGTATATTATTGCTGATTAATGAGGGAATCTTCTTTTACAGAAAAGGCTCATGTATTGGATTACAAGATTAATTGGCTTTTCTGCCAACAATTTCAAGGCATAAATGAATATTTTCAAACATACTCATCTAAGAAATGGGCGTTTTCAGCATCGATCACTGCTTGACATCTCTATCTCATACTGTTCACGAGTTGAGGTTAAGGTTTTGTGGTATGATGCCTAATTCTTCAGTCATGGTAACAGGATGTATCGTGTCACTCAGACCTGATGTAAGAGTTTATTATCTTACTGACAAGAACATTAATTCATAAGAAAGTTATGGTTTTATTTATAATAGATAATGTTTATATGATGTATTTTCTTATTGCTTTAAACGTTATATTTAGCATATAATTGCGTTTGAGTAGACATCACTGTGTTTAAAGGGTGGTGCATGTTGTAATTCTGCCAGAAGACACATTTTTAAGACAATTCAATTCACAGACCAGTAGACGTAAATTTGCATGTTTTAGAAATAAAGATGTATTCCTAAACACGGTGTCTTCTCATAAGCAAAAGATTAATGAGAATATTAAATAAAACAAAGTGTATTACGTTTAACTGATTTTTGACCATTGATTATTTCGTTCCCCACGGCTTGTAAAACATTTTTTAGTGTTGCGCTCTAAAAACATGATTTCCATGCTATTAATAAAAACGGTATCAACGAAAAGGGACATTTAGTTTTGGTATTCGTTTTACTAAGAGTAGCAGCTTGGATTCTAAGAGTCCGTAAGAGGACTAACCTGACAGCAACGCATGTCACACGTTGGCTCAGTATCAGCCGGTCGTAATCCTAGATGTGGGAGATATATCGACGCTTCAGAATTCTTGTGACCCTGTGATGAATAGGAACCGTTTTGAACTTATATTCAAAATCCAAACGAAGGCTTCACTGTCAGAATGCCCCACCCACGAGTCACTCTAGCAAATCTTTGAGTATTTAGGCCCTGTCCTTCAAATTTTTGTAACATTACTTCTTGTTTTTTTTCTATTTCAAAATACATAGTAATCATTATTTTAAATAATTGCCGAGTGTGACATGTAGCTTATACGTCGATCTCTCGTAATGTCTCCAGAACTAGCGCCATATAGGCGAGACAAAAGAAATATAATACAACATATCAAAGCATACATTTACACATGGCATAATAGCATATAAACTTGTACAGAAATATACCATAATATAAGACATGATAACTATCCTTCCAGAAACACAAGCCTAAATGCAGAGGGTGTAAACTCGATTTCTCGAGTTGGGTCATTTCAGGCCACATTCTAGAGGCGTGTCTTCCTTTACAATACATGGAGCACAAATTGCAATTGTTCAAATCCTCACATGTGGCTGTTACATTTTCTTTTCTTTTTATTTCTTTTTGCTTTCTTTTTTAGTCTGTTTGCACAATGGTGGGTAGATATTTGGATATGACTTTCCAATCGCTGACCATTTTGCTCTTGAACTTTTGCATTCTGTACTATTAGCATATATAAGCCACAACATATTTTCCAATTCAAGGAAACTTTTTTAGATATTAATAATTTAGTGTTACAAATCTTACTAATGAATCCATATCTGAGCGAAAAGTGATGAATTCGCACCTTCCCCAAGGGTATTTGCGTGTAAGGGGAGGGACGAACCCATCGGGAACTGGATCTCGATTCTCCAATCAACAAGTCCAAGCAATTATGCATTACAACCTCAGTACATCGAAGCTTAAAGCACCTGGTATTTCCAAACTGTCACCCATCTAGGTACTAATCAGGCTCGACGTTGCTTAACGAAGTGATCGTACGTGATGTGGCCGTACGCCATCATCAGGATGATATTATTGATGTAAGGAAAATATAAACTTAAATGTATAAATGAATATTTCTTAAAATCAAAATCCATGCAAACTGAGTCGATATATTTCATCTTAGGTTGAGTCAAAAGTAATTTCTCTTCTAGGTAAGTCATTTTAATAACAGATGCATTATCCTAACTAACCGATCATTACATAAAACTACATCCAGCACTATGTTTAGTTAAGTCCTGGGGACTGAAGGTTTTAAGGAACCTCTTAATTCCTGTCAGTCGTAGCTTCACATTGACCGTGTGCGATAGCACGTGTTAGAATCCCAGCTATTGTTAGGGTTCCTTCTATCGGAAAATAGGGAACTCCAAACAAACAAACAAAAAATACCTAAAACACTATGAAAGTAAAAATATTTATTTTTATATAAAAATATTAGCAGCAATAGGTATTTATAGTAAAATTACCAACATAATCTATTTATATTTTGTATTTTTGTTATCTCTCCCAAACATTGTTCCTCTGTCTATTTACTGAAGCTCGCTAGATAGGTGAAGCTTTGTTCACATCTGACCCTCTTGCATTTAAACGTTTCTGTGAGTATCAAATTTATTTGAAGTCATAAAATTGTGTTAAAAAAATAGATTTCGGCATTAAATAACCCATCGACATATTAATAATGCCGCTAAAGAAAATCAACCAAACCCTGTAGGGAGAGGTGAAAAGCGATTTACATACGACAACTTTCAAAAGGATACATCTCCTGAACTGAGAACAAAATCTGAGCTCAGTGTGCGCTGTTAAAATAATGAAAAAAATGCAGATTTATAGGAGGATAAAAAGAAGACAATTGGAAAATATATTTCTTAGAACACCCACACACACATTTATATGTCCATCAATTTCAACGTTTCAAACATTTGACCTGATCTCGCTACCAACTTATTATTTCCTTGTTTGATTCTAATATCCTTACCAATCATGAATTCATTGGAAATATTTTTACAAGAAAACATGAAGAAATTTATTAGAAAATAACAAATAGTTGCTGGTTAAATGGTAACAAGTCATTGCAAATAAAGAGGAATATATAACTGAATAAAAAGTAATAATCCTTTATGTTTTTAAGAATGCTATAGATAAACACAACTTGAAATTATTAATGACTCAACCTAATATTTGGCTTAGTTTAAATCTCGTTTAGTGACTGATGAGAATGCTTTATTATTATTAATATTATTATTATTATTAATAATAATAATAATAATAATAATTTGCTGTTTTCTTTTGTTCATTATTTAGTTCACATGTACGGTACGTCCTGTCAAAACTTCATAAATATAAACTATCCTGTTTTGGTCTTGATGGACGCCGGAAAAGACACGTCGTTTCAATGGGAAAAAACAACAAAAAAAGAAAGAATGGAAGGAAGGAATAAAGAAACAAAATAGAAAAGAAAAGAAAAAGAGTGAAAGGACGATATCATGAGCAGGAGCATTAGGTTACCATCCTGTTCGAGAGTTGAATTTTTTTTTTTATAATTTGAACGATGAAGGGGTCAAGAACAGCTACTTTCTTGAACAGATGAACTTGTGGATCCTTCTATGTACACTATAGTTATAAACCGATCTTTCTTGTCCTCATAGGCATACGCCCATATCAGGTTGAAAAAACGGTTCTTGTACAATCACAGAAGTTAAGCAATGTCGGGAGTGCTCAGTAACTTGATGGGTGACCGCTTGACAATACCTAGTGCTGCTGGGTTGAAGGTGCGGATTATGCAAAGGATAATAGTTCATTGCAGAGTTGAGTTCTAATTCCAGATGATTTCGTTATATTGACTTAAGCGCAAATTCCTTTGCAAAAGTTATCAATCTACCTGTTCTCCCCCAGCTATGGGTTAATTTTTAATGCTTTTATGACTAAATCTTTATTATCTGTACCTCTCCCATAAGTACCTGCCCCTTCCTACTATCCTCTATTTTACAAGAGCTAGATCAGGCCAAAATGGATTATTATTGTCATATTTGTACAGGGGCTTACAAAATTCAGTTGACACGAGAACTGAAAGCTGCTGACCATTTGGAGCCCCATACATTCGTCAGTTGGGTGCACGAGCAAAGACAAGCTGATGAAGATTTTTCAAACAAAAGAAAATCCTCTTTAGTGATGAAGCCCATTTTCATATTCGTGGACTCGGTAATAAGCAGAATTGTCGCATTTGGGGTAATAAAAAGCCATGGATGAATGATGAAAAGCCACCGCATTCCCAAAAGATCACACTTTGGTGTGCACCTTTTTGCTAGAGGAATCATTGCTAGCGGAATCATTTATAAATCTGAACGTCCATTTTTGTAAAACGCTTCGATAACTTTAACACGTTCTTTGATTGTTAATCTTTCCATGGTTGAAAATGCCAAAGACTAAAATTGTTAATACTGAAAGAAAAAGAAAAAAATCATTAGACGCTTAAACTTAATTGACATATAAAATCGGTCCAATTTATTGGAACAGCTTATATTATCACTTCTTACATTTATATAGCATATCCCATCAAGAAACCTTTTACTTTTAGTCACTCTTGTATTGAGTGAACTCTTTTCAGTGGATGACTTTGTAGAGTAGGAACAGACAAGTGTTAGGAAAAGACAACTGAATTAGATTTAGAGATAGGACAATTTTAAACAGGAAATGAGATAAACCTCTACTCGTGTTCAAAAGAGGAGGAGGAGTGTGAATCGGACGATAGTCGTCCTTTCCACTCCTATTTGTTAGGGAACAGGAAGTCGATAGTCGTACCAGTCGTTATCAGAGTGCTTGGAGGATATGAAAATCATAGCAAAAGTTAGGCTCAGCCAAAACACAATGCAACAAACGGTTGCAACAAAACACAAAATAAGAAAAGCTAGAATAATGGCATCTCTTGAGGTCACATAATTTTAAATGTAATCCACCAGTTACTGTTGATGGAAACACTCAATGAACAAAAAAGAAATACTCCTACTACTACGAATAATAATAATAATAATAAGTAATGGGGAAGAAGAAGAAGAAAATTGATGATAATGCTAAAGGAAGTACAAGTGAGTGCGCAAGAGAATCGAGTTCAGAAGCTTCAAAACTGGAAGAAGGTCGGATGAAGTCAATGGATAACCGTGTCAGCCTACATGGTAACCTCTGCTGTTCTTGTTTGGAATCATTCAATATATGCGAACATTTTTCTCTTTTCTCGATCCCTTTCGTTTTTTTTTCTTTGACAAGATATTTTAAAAGAATTGAACTGACACGCTCGCTCGTGAATATGTTGGTGGAATCACGTGAATCTTAATCCTTTATATGGTATCACACGAAAAGAAAGAAATAACTTAAGAAACACATGATTTAATTATAGAGAGATTTCATTGCGTTTGTATTTAGCTGTGTGTATCATAGTCAGAGAGAAACTGTACATATGCTCGCTTAAATTTACAAGAGAGTGCTGAAGATTTGAGTTGCCGCTTGTAGTCTATCGGCAATTCTTCAGGCCCCAACGCTGTATCACAGATTGAATGAACAACAGACGACTTCCTTTAGGTTTCATTTTGCTAGCTTTATTTCATGTGGAGTAGTAGTTATACCATCGTTTCTTTGCAGAATCAAAAGAGATGAAGAGGATTGGTGTGAACTGGTTGTTCAATGACTCATCACTACGTGGTATGTTCTCACTAGGAGCTTTTGCGTCTTCCCGCTTCTGCTCATGAAACCATTGCTATCCTTGTGTTTATCTCGGTATTATATTACATCATAACCAAATACTATAGATCACAATCGGAAATCTATAGCTTCTGGGCTCACAACACTTCTACTATGTTCAGATCGACAAATTTCTAAATCAATACATATGGGCCTGTTATTTTGAGCCAGTATACACATTCTGTAAAACTTGACATATATTTAGATTTTACCAAAAATATATATATATATATATATATTTATTGGTATAATGTCTTGAACGAGTTAGAAAATGTTCATCTTTTCTATGTGCCTTGATATTTTAAGACGTGTCACATTATGGCTCTCCACAGCTTTCTCTCCGTTGTAGCGTTTAACAGTGAGTGTTGTTTTGTTGTATCTTGTAGTTCCTGTTCTACCAACTGTTTACACAAACTCGTTAAGTAGTTTATTTGCCGTTATTCTTTAGGCTTCGAAATGTTTTGTGAGTGTTAAATTTTCAACTCCATTCTTCCTCATTATGTACCTTCGTAATTTTATGTGTCTTGTTTTGATTCGGAATATAATCGTTCTTTTTATTTATATTTTCTCTAAAATCTCGTCGTTAACACAGTGCTTAACTTTTGGAAGGCATCTTTCTCTATTCTAATGTGCCTTCGGATTTCGGTGTTGTGACGCCCCCCCCCCCGGGTGTATCGCCGCTCCAAGCGTGACGTCCGCCTGTCTGCGTCAGTCGTGCTATAACGTCTTGTAACAACCAACTGGCTTGGTATTGGTCGCGGCAACCAAATGTGACGTTCTAACCTTTTGCTGATTCGGATGGGAATCTGGTTAGATTCGATATCAGCCTCATCGTTCCCAACTCGCCTCCAACGTCTGGTTACCGAAGTAACTACTTTGATTTCCAGTCTATCTATCCACGTTGTGAATTGATCTTAGGCAGACGAAATCAATCAGTCGTCGGGGCCGTAATGCAAGCCGAGTTCGAATAAGGGCGATATCGCACAAATAGATGTAACAGAAAATAAAATAACAACTCGAAAAGTTCAAATGTGTTAAAAAGGATAACAATATTTTATATCTGGTTTCTGGATACAGGACTGCGTCTATTTCCCAACCCGCTATATGGATACGTGAAAACGTTGTTTTTGTTAGGCGATTCTTAACATTTTAAGTTGTCTGTTCTTTAAGAAACTGGTTCTTGGTGTGTCTTCAGGCGATATTCGTAAAACTTGTTTTGGTGGTGTGAGTCTAAGTCGTTCTTCAAAAATAAACTGTTTTTGGTTAGAAGATGAGTCGGAATTGCGTGAATCTTTCAAGTCAGCTATCTGCGAGGCGGTCGTCAGAGCTTTCAAATGAAACTCGAACTCACTGGAACTGGAAAAACTCGAACTCGAACTGATTTTCGCTCGATGCTCACTTTGCTTATATGGACGCCGATCCAAAACCGGGGTGGGCTCGTCGGGGTTTGAGGTTCCTTGATAATTCTAAATCCACAGTCAACTTCTTTGTTTTCGGTCAGGAAATTTCCACTCCTTTCCATTTTTGGAAGTCTTCTCCTACTCCCACCTTCTTCTGTTCTCATATGGGTATATCACCATACCCTCAGAGTGCGTCAACGGTTTTCCCTCTCTCTCGCAGTGACATCTCATACCTATCCCCTCAATGGGTGGTTGCAGGCCTCCCCCCTGCATCACATGATCACCTCCGCCTGGCTCTCGTTAACATTCGGCCAATGGGCGCTCAGCAGTGTGGGTGTGACTAGACTAGCCTTGGTTTCAAGAAAAAAATCTTGCTCGAAGAAAAAAACATTATCTTTTCTTTTCCTTTTCCTTTTTCCTTCTTTCTTTTTCTTTTCTTTCGTAGTGTGGTCCCTTAATCGCAGCTCTTATCCTCAATATCACCTGGTACCTATCAATGAGATTTTCGCCAATTAACAAGTGGGTGGTCAACCAGACATACACACTCTCCGGCGCCAACCACTGATACGATAAAACAATTTCGCCAATTCACAGCCAAATACATATGGAAGTCGTTAACGAAATTTTCGCCAATTTCTGATAAAATAGTTTCGCTGTCATTGTCAAACTCCAACACAACCCAAATGCCTTGTCCAACGACATCTTCCCGTCGACAAAGACTTAACCTATGGTTTGGTCTTTTGTCTTTGCAACTCGTGTGTGGTCAACGGACAAACTATTAAACTTTTATCTCTTTAGAATTCCGTGAAAGCCCCAAATGGCATTCCCATGACACAGTTAAATGTTTATCTATTTAGAATTCTGTCTCGGAGGTTAGCTGGCCAATCCTGGAATTTGTCAATTAGCTTTTCGCCGTCACCAAGCGGTTGGCCCGTTAGGCGCTTTCACGTCCTGGCGTTATCTATTCCCGATAATATAAGTTCACCACCATCACACAGTTAATTTTTATCTATTTAGAATTCTCGACAATGGCAATAAAAATTTTCACCATTTTTCCTTGTCAAAATAACACCGCTTAATGTCCCTTTCGTGATGGCTTTTTTTTATCATCTAAAATTAACTCTCGCCTTTCTTTTTTGTTTCTTTCCTTTTTCTTTTCACCTTCTAGCAACCCTAAATGGTGTCACAGTGTCATGTCTTCCATCCTCTGTTTACAATCTTTGCAGACGTTTGATTTCGTGCGCTTACTTGTTGTTGGTCTCTCCATTTTGTATTTCCAATCTTGTGTTCTTTCATTTGCTGACAAACATAGATCTAGTCTTCTTACAATTAGTCATTTCATCTAGCTTTTCTTTACTACCTGCTTTAAAGATAATGATAATATTAGCCGCTTCCTGATGAGGAAACATTGAGCATACAACTTATACTGTTATCACTTTTAATTCGTAAAATATTTCTCTTTATTTTTTTTTCAGGAAATATTTTCGAGTTCAGTAGCTCTTCCCAGTATTGATGGATCAGGTAGAATTACCTTACGAAATCGCCAATTCCTCAGGAAACTGGATACACCAACAATTCCAGTTTCAAGACCAAGTGCCTTACCCGAGACCCCTACACCAGTGTAGTGCTCAGCCGTCTACAATAACACGGACAAAACCCCTCGGGCATTGTCCAGACTACTTCCACACAACCAGCCAGGTTTAAACTAACTCATCCCTCCTCAAAGGCCACTACCCACACGCGATGGGGGGAAAGGAGATGTAGAATAACAATACAATAAACAACACTTACCGGCGTAAGAGTCCCAGCTAGAGCCCAGCTGGCAGACAAAAATAAAGCAGGTTGTAACTTAATACAAACCCTGCAAACTAACTGATGAATCAAGCTGGTATTTATATAGAAATAACTCCACTCAGGTACCAGCAGCCAATCACAGCCCAAGCAATGGACTATCCCACTTTAGCACAATGAGATGCTCCATGGCACCATAAGTAGATCTTTCTCAAGGTTGAATTATTATTCACTTAGCTTGCTCCAAAACTGAGTGTTTATCTCGAGCACGTGATTTTTCTACAATTTCTTCATAAACAATTATTTGCAGTAGTGTGGAATGTGAATTTATTGATTATATTATTTTCTCTTTGAGTAATATGTGGTATTCATATTAACTCTTTCGGCTTATCAAAGTCCTAAGGAGATGTGGTTTCTGTTATCTAGTACAGCTCAGTGGTCGTTATTCTGCAGTACCATTCCTTAAGGTTCGAAGAATAATGGTCTTCACCAAGATCCACGGGCTTCACAAGCTCAAAGGCACTTTTAAATATTGATTTCAGAGAGCAGTCATACACAGTTTCGATATTTCTGAACGGGTGCTATGCATGACATCTATATGAATGTCTCGATCTGACTAGGCTATTTAGGAAAATTCCTCGAGTTTTCAAGTTAATCTTTTGGTTCTTTACCAAGTCGTGTTGTTGATAAATCCTACCACTGGCACAGTTCTGTTTTCGTATCTAAGATACGAAAGTTGTTATAACTGATCCAAACACTGAACTATTTGAATTGTTTAATATTTACAATATCCACATCCTGATTTTTTAAGATGGATTCAGTGTAGGTGACGTCAATGCTTTCAATCGAAATCCAAAAAGTTTTAGAGTGGTTTATTTCGAATCTTATTGTCGGAGTGCCTGAAGTTTACTTTTCTTATCTGCTATCAATATTGTGTTATCTGCGTATCTTATATTTTTCAGACTTGATGCAACAGAAACTTTGTTCCACAGAAGGATACTGAGAATGCCATTGACAGAGTTCGTAAGCAACTAGGATGTTTTAAGGAAAATGAAAACGAAAAGGTAACTCCTAATTAAAATAAGATCTTTGAAATTTCTTGAACATATAATGAGGAAAGGAGGCTGGGAAAATTTGATATTCACTGGACATATCTAAAGTAAAACGGACATGGGGAAACAGGAGACCTGACTCTGCAGAAGGATGCTGAGAATTTCATGTAGGAGGCATGTGAGTAATGTGGGAATTTAAAGAAAAATGGAAACCAAAATGACTCTTATATTGATAAAGAATCAAAAGGAAGTTTTGACTATCTCGGACATATAACGAGAAAATTTGAAAATAACATACCTTTCGAAAACTGGAAGTGGAAGGGTTAGAAAAAAGACTAAAATTCTTTTAAGAACTACAGAGGATAAGATGGCGTGGAAAGCTATGATTACGAACGTCCTGAAGGTACAGTGAACGTAGACAAAAATTCGAGAACTTGCACTTCGCATTCGACTATTAGTATGACGAGTTTGTCTCTCTTTCAAGATGCCTGTATGATTGCGTGACTAGATGCTTACATATCGAGGCGTCTGCAATTGTGGTTGCGTGCGTGTGTTCTTGCGTGTGTGTGCGTGTTCCTGCGTGTGCGTGTGGGTGTGTCTTTAGGCTTGAGTATGTTTAAGAATTGTGAGATTCGTGAGAAAGAATAACAAAAGACTTAGTGTATGAAAAAAAAATCGGTAGATAGAGGAATGATTCGTGTTATCTTCCCTTATCGACCGCTTGAAATGATTTAACGGAAATTTTGACATCGTTCGCCTACCCGTTGTCTTCAATAATCGTTTGTCTGCTTCTTGCCTTACTTTTTCTCTAACTTTCTTTTTGTCTTTTTCTCTCTTTCTCCTAGTTACTCTCTTTTCCAGTTGGTTTCCGTTAAATTATGTCTCTCTCTTTTTCTCTCTCTCTCTTTCTCTCTCTCTCTTTCTCTCTCTCTCTTTCTCTCTCTTTGTTACTCTCTTTTCCAGTTTGTTTCAGTTAAATTATGTCTCTTTCTCTTTCTCTCGCTTTTAGTTACTCTCTTTTCCAGGTGAATTCAGTAAAATTATGTCACTCTCTCTTTCTCTCCTTTTCTCTTTTAGCTTCTCTCTTTTCCAGTAGGTTTTCAGTTAAATTATTCCACATTCTCAATATATATATATATATTTTTTTAATGTTTACCACGTTGTAATCCTTTTCTTTTTTCGTTTTTTTCTTTCTCTTTGTCTGCCTTAAGTTCGTTCGTTCATAATTATTACGTTCTTGACCGCTTCAACGTGGTGTCATGGTTGGCAATGCAAGATTGCTACCCATTAAACAACGACTAAGTAGTAAGTTCGTTCCTTACTGGGTGCACCAAATTCCAGCCTTATACCACATCCAAGCCACGCTTAAAAAAAAACAAGCGTAATAATAATGTTCTTTATTGTCACTTCGTTTCCTTTTCCTTCTTTAATTATTTATTAGCTGCGGTTCTTTTTTTCTTTGCTGTGGTTGTTTTTCTTTCTATATACATATTCATTACCTATAAATTACATTAAAATATCATCTCGCTTCTTAAATAGAATTTCCACCTAATTTTTTATTTTCTTTTCTTCATGCATTCAAATTCTTCTCTTCATTATCTTTCAGCATTTCTAGTTTTTGCACGTTCATATTTTATTCCTCCGATCTATCCCATTTGTTTCATTCAATAATATTTTTTTCTTTCGTTCGTTCTTTCTTTCCTACTTTCTTACGATGGTTTACTTGGAAATTATTACGTTCTCTTTACTTCCTTTCACTTTTCTATTTTCTTTCTTTCTTTAGTTCTTCCTTTCTTTATTCCTTTCTTTCTTTCTTTCTTTCTTTCTTTCTTTCTTTCTTTCTTTCTTTCTTTCTTTCTTTCTTTTGACGTTCGTTTGCTTAGAATCATTATATTCTCTTAACTTCCTTTCATGTCTTTCTTTCTTTCTTTCTTACGTTCGTTTGCTTGGAATAATTACGTTCTCTTAACTTTCTTTCTTTCTTTCTTTCTTTCTTTCTTTCTTCCTCTCTTTCTTTCTTTGTTTCTTTCTTTCTTACATTCGTTTGTTTGGAATCATTACGTTCTCTTAACTTCCTTTCTTTTTCTTTCTTTCTTTCTTTCTTTCTTTCTTCCTTTCTTTCTTACATTCGTTTACTTGGAATAATTACGTTCTCTTAACTTCCTTTCTTTTTCTTTCTTTCTTTCTTTCTTTCTTTCTTTCTTCCTTTCTTTCTTACATTCGTTTGCTTGGAATAATTACGTTCTCTTAACTTCCTTTCTTTTTCTTTCTTTCTTTCTTTCTTTCTTTCTTTCTTTCTTTCTTTCTTTCTTACGTTCGTTTGCTTGGAATAATTACGTTCTCTTAACTTCCTTTCTTTTTCTTTCTTTCTTTCTTTCTTTCTTTCTTCCTTTCTTTCTTACATTCGTTTGCTTGGAATAATTACGTTCTCTTAACTTCCTTTCTTTTTCTTTCTTTCTTTCTTTCTTTCTTTCTTTCTTTCTTCCTTTCTTTCTTTCTTTCTTTCTTTCTTTCTTTCTTCCTTTCTTTCTTTATTACATTCGTTTGTTTGGAATCACTACGTTCTCTAAATTTCCTCTCACTTTTCTATTTTCTTTCTTTCTTTCTTTCTTTCTTTCTTTCTTTCTTACGTTCGTTTGCTTGGAATCATTACGTTCTCTAAACTTCCTCTCACTTTTCTATTTTCTTTCTGTCTTTCTTTCTTACGTTCGTTTGCTTGGAATCATTACGTTCTCTTAACTTCATTCACTTTTCTATTTCCTTTCTTTCTTTCCTTATTTCGTCCATAATCCTTAACTTCATTCTCTTTATTCCGGTTCTGTTCTCTTTCTTTCTTTATTTTTTTCCATCCCGATTTCCTCACATTTCAATCGCATTTTCATCATTATTTAATTTCTATTGTTTTTGTATCTCTTCCTTTTTTTTTAAATCCTTTACATTTTTATTTCTCTAAATCTTTTAGCCATTTACTCTAATTTGCTTTCCAAAACGTCTTTCATTTCTGTCATTCATTTCTTCATTTAATAGTCTTTTCTGTTACAGTTATTCATTATTTTTCTTTCATTCATTCATTCATACTCTTTTTCGTATATTAGATTTCATACATTTTTTTTACAAAATTTACGGCATATTTCTTCACCAAAACCTTCATTGATTTCCTTTATTCAGCTTTCATTCATTCACTCATACTTTCTTTCTTTCAGTCTTTCTTTCTTCACGTATAACACATTGATTATTTATTTCTCGGCATCCCTTTATTTTCCTTTATCTATTTATACCTTTGTTTCTTTCCTTAGAATATTTTCTTTTTCCCGCCTTTTTTTTTTTTTTTGAAAGCTTTATGCATAATTTCCCGCCTTTTCCTTTCTTTTATTTCGGCCAGTCCTTCCATGCCCTACGCGGGTTTGTTTACATCGTTTGTTTTGCCTTTTTCATTTTTTTTGTCCCCATATAACACAAAATGCTACTTTCAATGATTCAAACTGGTATCTCCTTAAGCGCCAATGGAATAACTGCCTATGGAGTTCCGATAGAATTTTAATATCTCTTCAACGAAACATTCCCGGACGCATTCAATAGCCCTCTTAGCACAATCCTATGGCAGTTCTATTTCCGACGAGCTTATTCATTATATAGAAGCAATGCGTCCACCCATTCAAACGTGTCTTGATTTTACCCCTTCCAACTACCTTTTCGTTTCACCCATTAGCTTGTCACTGCGTTAAAACTGAATAATTTAACCGCATGTAAAGAATACAATCAATAGAGAAGACTGAAAGCCGTTTTCTGAATAATAGCTATATATTAAGCCCGTCATATTCTGACACAAGGCCACAGTATCGTAAGCCCTTGTAAGATTCAATCTTACAGCGTCAAAACTGTCTAGGAGAATCGTTCTACGACGAATGTGACGAATGCATTTCAATCTGTTTTATTTTATGTACCATGACTCATCAGGATGTTAACCTCCACATGAATAAGCAACCCTTTGATACATTATATTCGCACTTAGTACTCTGCAATCCATTCAACTATATGCGACACAATGGATGTTTCCATGTGGCTCCTTTGCTTCTAATATAACCGGTGAGTGTTAAATTCTTCGAAAGCTCGTTTTCGTACCGACGACAGCGAATGTTAGACGCTCTCCTCAAAGATGAAAGAGAGGCTCGAGTCAACGTAAGTATGGTACTACAGGGGAATGTCAAGGATATCATGTACGATGAGATTGTGGAGAGAATGCAAACAAGGAGGAAGCTTAAACTGGAAGAGGCAGATGAAATTACTGGGACACGTAACAAGAAAGGAGAATCTGAAACTCACAGGTCGAATATAGTGACAAGGAAAGGCAACGCATGACATACCAAGCAGGCTTGAACGGTGGGATAACAGAAAATAACCCAAGGGAATTAGAAATAGGGGAAAAAAAACATTGAGAGAGTTACAAGAGATAAGGAAAGTGAAGAGACATGACCGCTTACACCCGGAAGGCACACAGCAAATAAAAGAAAAACAAACCAATTAATGACAGCCCACTATTCCGGAATGTAAATATAACCGTTCTTTACGTTCTTATTTTTAAAAAAATTTTGTTAATCACATATTCTGTCTATAGTATTCTCAGCATTCTTCGGTAAAATCACATTTAAACTAATTCATATCACTTTTCATTTATTCCACATTGTCATCTAAATTTAATTTTATATATATATATATATATATATATATATATATATATATATATATATATATATATATATATATAGAGAGAGAGAGAGAGAGAGAGAGAGAATATAAAAGGCACAAACACTAATATTCCATGTTTATAATTAATTACATTGGAATCTAATCAAGATTCTATACTCTTGGGAATTCATATATATATATATATATATATATATATATATATATATATATATATATATATAATTTCATATATATATATATATTAAAAAAATACATAGATAACATTGAGTATATAATATAAAAGGCTCAAACACTAATATCCCATGTTTAAAATTTATTACATTGGAATCAGGATTCTATTCCTGGGAATTTATATATATATATATATATATATATATATATATATATATATATATATATTGATAACTAATATTATCTATCTATCTATCTATCTATCTATATATATATATATATATATATATATATATATATATATTTAAAATGCATACCTAACATTGAAAACAAGAATTTTAATTTAAAAACGGACGCTGATTGAAAAATCGATAGGAGATCGAGTTGTATATATTTTGTATGAAGCTAATAATATTAATAAAAGTAAATAATAATATTAATAAAATTAATTAGTTAATAATTTTTTTTATTAATATTATTAATAAAAGATGCATATTTTATTAATATAAAAATATTGTGACCTCCCATTTATCTCCAATCTTTTTTTAATAACAACAGCGTCAGTTTATAATTTTAAATTTATAATTCTTATTTTCAATTTTATTTTCAATGTTAAATGTTAATATGTGCCTAAATTCAAATTCAGAATTAAGCTACAATTTATTTAAATAATTAACAACAATAATTAGCCGCCATGAAAATAAAATATCTTCCGATAACCAGAAGTAATAAACAAACGCTGCATCCGAAAACTGACACCTGAGGATTGCACCCAGCATGAAACTCCGAGTTGGGCAATCAAATTAGGGTATTATATATATTTTGAATATATTAAATAGCACTTATATTTAACATTGAGCACTGTTTTACTCACATTGAAGGCTATATATATATGTGTATGTGTGTCTGTTTGTGTGCGTTTGTGTTTGACCGTGTGCGTGTGTTTGTATGCATTTGTATATGAACGTTTGCTCCTGCATTTATCTATATTCAAATATCCAACATTGTGATAAGAGATCTGCCAAAAATGCTTAAACACTGTAAGAATAATAAAGCAAGAAACAAAGGCCAATCTTGTTGAAAAACTAAGAGTAAATATGACGGTAAAAACTTTGCCTACTTTTGATAGAAAATGACGTTAGACTTTACTAATATATCCCTGTGATAGTGACTTACATGATCTTGTAGATAAATTAATCAAAGTCGAACATACAATAGAATTTACGTAGGAAATGGAAGAAATCAATACTTTAACTTTCGTAGATATCATGCTACACCACGTTGACACCAGTTTAAAACTTATTGTCCACCAAAAATCAACTAATAAAATAGTTCTGATATATTTCTATTCCTAACATAACAAAAAAATAAAATCCAAAATAATCATCGTATTATACTTAAAAGCATTTATAATGTGCAGCCCTCAATATTTGCACGAAGGGGGGAAATATAGTGATGATACTTTCAAGCTTCTCCAATACCGTAACTATTTCATATTCAATGCGAAACGAAAACTTCATAAAATATTCTCAAATAGGAAAGTGGTCCCTCCTGACAAAACCAACTAATTAAAATATATTTTTCTACCCACTAACAATATCAACTAACTGATGTTCTCTTATCATTGCGCAAACAACCAACTAATTTTTTTAACGTAACAGTAGAAAGCCCTAAATTTAAATGTCCAGTCGGTGGAATATAGATCACGGCGAATACATTTTTTTTACATAAATATAATTATCCACAGAAATGGGCAAACTTCTGATGGAATTCTTGTGAAGTGGAATGTATACGGTCAATAATAAATCGACCATATCTATTTCCATTTTCAAATATAAATCGGACACCTTTCAAGTATAAACCCGATATATGTCTACCTACGGAATCAAGTGTAAATTTGACCTGTTTCTACATACAGACTGAATGATTCTACCAACAGACCCAAGTATAAACTTTATCTACATCTACCTATAGACTTAATTATGATGCTAGTCACATTTCGACATTGAATAAAGCATTAGGTATTGGTATCTCCTAAAATCAACCAAAAATTATCCAATCCAAAGTTATTTTAAATTTCTAATAACTGGTATAATCTTAAGAAAAAAACTGTATTATCTATTGTATGATTGGAGGTTGTATATTTTTCTTTAACCCACTAACTGCTCTCTATTAATCACCACAGAAATCCTTCCCTGCCCTCCATTATAATGTCTGACGCTCAACTTCTCGAGAGCGCCTCTCTGCGGCTGCTCGGCCTCACATTGACTGCTGACTTGAGATGGAACAAATAAATTGAGTCAATTGCTTCGTCCACCGCAAGGAAAGTTGTCTCCCTGTGCCACTCCAGGAATTTTTTCTCCCCGAAATCGATCCTCCAAATCAACAAATCAACAATTCGCCCTTCCATCGAGTATTGCTGCCATATATGGTCTGGAGCCCATTCTATTTGCCTCGGGGTTCTTGATAGGCTCCAGAGGCGGATATGCAATTGGCCCTGCTCTGGCATCTCGTCTACAGCCACTTTCTCACAGACGCGCCGTCGCCCCTCTCTGTCTGTTTTACAAATACTTTGATGGCAATTGCTCCGAGGAGCTGCATTCGCTGGTTCCCAGACTTCATGAGTTCAAGCGCCCTACAAGGCTGGCATCCCGCTCTCACCCTTTCACTGTCGAAACTCCTAAATGTAGCCGTCTCTTCTACTCCAATAGCTTCATGTCTCGCAAATCTCGCCTGTGGAATTCCCATCCCTATTCCAGTTTCCCTGAGAGCTATAATCTCCAGCTATTCAAATGTAATGTCATTCGATATCTCCAGTTGCCTTAATCTATCCACTACTCTTCTCCTCATCCTTTCCTCTATCACTCCTATCTGATCTTGCACCAAATTTTCTGTAACCCCTTGCGTTCTAGTGGCTTCTCGCCTTGTTTTGGGTGAAACGCTTAAAAAAAACTGCCATTTTTTAATGCGCATTTTTAGCCCTCACATCACTCTTAGGAGTTTATTTATTTCTTATGTATAATCTCAGTAGTTGTCATTGTCATTTTCATAGAAACTAGAACATCAAACATATACCTGTATAAAACATCAAAAAATAATATTGATTATAAATAATAAAAATACTTTTCAAAATAGTCATTAGTCTTCAACTCGTTAAATGTAAAATTACCACAGAAAGTTTTGTCTTCTTACGGTTAATAATAAAACTTAAGGCTAAGTGTTGTAAAATATACCTCTGCAAATGCAATGTATGTAAGCAATTCAATATAAATACAAGGAATAATATGTAATGAGTTTAATTTAAACAGATCCACAAAGGGGGCTCATGGTAGGTTATGGATTAATAAGATTTCTCGAATATTCAGGCTGGTAAACGAAAGTAAATGAATGTACTGCTTAACAAATAACACAGGATGTCTACTGAAAAAACGACTATCCACTAAAATAAACTTTAAATTAATAATACACACACACACACACACACACACACACACACACACATATATATATATATATATATATATATATATATATATATATATTTATGAATAAAATGACGATAAGGAAACTGGTAATTGCTGTCCAATGTGGACTTTATCAAAGCAAAATACGAAAATGAAATTAATTG
>CAHIKZ030001613.1:162500-292500 GCA_903632075.3 Acanthosepion pharaonis
TCGCTGAAGTGAGCAGCAACAGGTCCCTTTTCTATCTTCTGCAACACGCGCGGCATGTATGTACATTATCACTTCAGAAACCTCAAATGACGATTGTGTAAAAATAATTTGATAACTTCAAACGATGAATTCCCATTCTTAGTGAAATATATATTTGCTAATGCATTTATTGTTTATTTGTTTAAAATCCATTATCGTGTACTTACTTAACCAGATTAACATGGGCCTGTAAGTATACAATTTACGTGACAGATATAATACCAGCAGTGGCAAAAATGTTTATTCATTTCTTCCCGGCAACACACCATAGAATTTTGAACAAAGCGATTTATAAGCGATACATCTTCTTTCTTTTTTTTAAATTATATCACCCTCAAGCAAGGTAGTAGAGTCATTAACACACAAGGGGTTATTGAGTGTGAAAGAATAAGCAAAAAAGAAACATTATTAAGGAGCGAGAAAAAAAACTGTGATCAAGAGGACTTTAGATAACAATTGATATTGCAGTTGCATTTTTGAAGATCGATGTTGGCTGGAAAGCATGAAGCCGGAAGGGAATTCTTCAAGCGAGAAGTGCGAGGAGAAATAACATAAGAACATAAGGTTACATGTAACTACCATATTTGACGGCATAAAAGCCGCACTTTTTTTTACTAAAAATATCTTTCAAAATTCCCCTGCGTCTTATATGCCATATGTAGGTTTACTAATTTTACTAAATACAAATTTTTCTGGATTTGCCCTACTGAAATTAGGGTGCGTCTTATAGATCAGTGCGTCTTATACATAAGTGTGCCTTATATGCCGTCAAATACGGTAATACAAATGTGAACCTTGCTGCGTATCTCGTACTGTGCTTAAATTCATAGAATGTAGGTACCATAGACTAGAGTTCATCTGAACAATTACCATGAACATATTTATAGAAAAGTCACAGGAATACTATGTTATGGCCGTTTTGAAAATGACTGAAGCCGAGACGTCAGCTTATAACCAATAATGTCGTTGATTCTTTGTATTGTATCTCTGGAAATACAGCAGTCGCACCACATCAGATATGGTAGCAAAATTCGAAGCAAGAACTATTGCTAGACTTACAAACATGTACGATATATTTAGGAGAGAAAAATTGTATGGCCCGACATATTGAACCAATTTACCTTAAAACATTTTTCACCCTGTTGATTCTTTCCAAGGATTATTCTCCTCCTCAAATGATAAGTCACAGATTTTAACTTTCATATGTTTATGAGATCATCTACGGCAGATTTTTATGTTTTTGAAGATAATCTTACTCATTATCAGTCAATGACCACTGGGCGTTACTGTAGCTTTGAACTGGTTGATCACCCTCATTATTATCCTGATTTGACAATAATCTGTTCTTCAACATCTAAGACTTCTTTGCTGGGGAACAGTATCGCTGTGACATTATATCATATCTGCTGTTGATGACAGTGTTGATCAACAGGAAGAACAGTCTTCTTTAAATTGTTAGATGTCATTTTATCAACAAAGAAACAATCCCGTTATTAATTAAACAAAAAAAAGAGTTGAAATTAATGCATGCAAGATTTCTCTGCTCTAACATTATTCCTTCGTAGTTAGATTACGAAAATTTTCAGCGCACTATCGGAGCTTCATTCTTCAAAGGGAACCGGATTTTGTCGGAAGCCAATTCCGACATTATTTATTTGAATGGCACAACATTTTTCCAAACGACATAATTAAGCTAAGCCTTTTAATTGTCTACACATAATTTTAGGATAATTTATTTGGATTTAATTATTTAAATTTAATTTCTCTTAATACTGCTAAAAGTGATTGGTCACTCGTTGTCTTATATTCCTGTCTGCAGGGACGGCTACCCTGTCACTGTTGCGCAGACGCATTCTTAAGCAGATTTGCATTTGATAAACATCCGCAGGACAAACTTGGTGTTTACACTGCTACTGTGCTGAGCGGAGCTTAGTTACAGCTTCTGGGAGTGAATGCATAATCAACAGTCTGAAGAAGTCCATTAGGCTAAAATCCTCGGTCACGATGACTTGTGACTTTGCGCTAACATAACAGAACATAATACTTCCTTAAATAAGCCTAAACATATCAACCCACTATAGCGCAATTAAATGCATTCTAACTATAAAAAAAAGATGGAAAACTGCTAAAAATCTCATAAGTACTAATACATTCCCCATAATTTTTACGTATCCAAATTTCACTAACAAGAATTGTGTCAAACCGTGGTATCGTTTTCAGGCACTTTCTGAAGTTGTCGCCCGCTGTCATCGCCTCACCAGGTGAATATTTTCAAGAGGTCCAATTTCTGGCAAATCGACTATTGTGAGATTCGAACCAGGGTCTCGTGGTCTGAAATCGGACGTCCTAACCCAGATATAGGAAACTTTTCTGATCAGTGGGTCACATGAGATATGGCTGATCATAAAGCCGGCCATACTAATAAAAAAGATTTAAGTAATTTTTCGTTGAAAGTAAAGCAATCATTTTGACTACAGAAGATCATACGTGTCTGCATCTGCCATAGAAATAGAGAAAAAGTTTATATATTTTAATCGGAGAGAGTATTTTTTCTGCAATTTATAAAGTGTTGTGTATGATACACCTAATTTACATAAGCGGACTACCGACCATATAAATATGGGTTGGTACCGGAAGACAGGGAAGATAGTGGAGATTAAGAAATTGAATCCAGAGACTCTGCCCGACTGCGATTTAGTCAACCCATTATGCAGGAACAGTCTTCCCAAGAATATACCAAACTAACTGTAAATATTGTGTACCTATTCTTTGTTTCAATACATTTTGTTAACGTACATTTTGTGTTGTATTATTCCATGCTTATTTAAGCTTCAACATAAAGTGACGATTTCGTATAATATTATAACGGATGACACAATGATTAACACCGGCTGATATGAATGATTTGTTTCTAATTTATTCATTTGAAAATAGAAAAACATTTTTTTACAGAGAAAATATATATATTTCTTCTTCAGAGAGGAAAAAAAACTGATATAAAAGTAAATGCCTCCACGCGGAGAGCCGAGTTTCAATTGCACTCATGTTTGTTATTGTGATTGTAATTAAACCAAGCTCGCATGGACTCTCTCAGATATAAATAGGAGCAGGTACTGCCTTTTGGAGAGGGAAGTTTCCAGGAGTCAGCTCTGACAGTCGGGCCGAATATTCTTGCTGTAACATTATCATTTGTATATTTGTGTATTACTGTTTCTATTAATACATTTGTTTGACTCAATTTCTTTCTTTGTGTCTTTATTTATGGCCCTAACAAGGCAACAGCAGTTATATTCAAATACAAGCAAATAGTATTGGAAGAATTATGAATGCACCTCTACTCACCACAGTTATTGGTTAATTAGTTGGACTTGTACCATAAAAACATTATAAACTCACAAAGAAAATCTAATAATTTTTCTGGCTTTAAACGACCTGCAAACGGTTGATATACCATAAGAAAACCAATCAATCAAATTCGTTTTGTACACACTTAAAACAGACTCATTTAGTAAAGCTCTTGCTTGAATCACTCTTGAATAATAGGTTTAGATAAAATTACTGGGACACATAATGAGGAAATTTGGCTTGAAGTATTTAAAACTCGCTGGGCCTAATGAAGGCAAGAGAACCAACATGAAACAGGAAATTACTGAATGTTTTTGTCAAAATGGATGACAGATTAAAAAAGACTTATAGTAAAGAGTAAAAAAAAAAAAATAGAATAAAAAAAATCAGTAAGTTGTGGAGAAATATAATCGCGCACATTCTGAAACAACGACACATAAAAGAATAAAAAAAAATACTTATATTTATAACGAGGGACGTTGACATTTCCTACCACGTGTTGACTAAGATAGGTTCTACGCCAAAAATTTAAACATTATCCATCATCAGTTACAAGAGAGAATGTATGATTATCAGGAATAGAAAAAAAACACCTAAGATTCGAACTACGAAATATAGATCTCAATAAAAAACGACCGCTGAAGTTTAGATATCAGATAACTATTCCGTGGATAGAAAGCGAAATACTGAAATTCGAACACGCATTGGAATAGCAAAAAATGCATTCTAAATGCAAAGTGTTACGACAGAGGAAAATCTTGTTAGAATCAAAAAAACAGTGCTGAACTGTTATGTAATATTCTCTAGTAAGGCAGTGAATTCTAACAGATGAAGAATTGACTTGAAGCAACAGAAATTTAGTTCGACAAAAGGATGTTGAGGATACCATGTAGGAGACACGAAGATTACAAAGAGGCTTTAAATAAAGGTAAAAAAGGACAATTTTACATAGTATCAGAAAGACACAAGTGAAATTATTTGCACATATACATGAGGGAAGGAGAAATGGAAAAGTTGACACTCAAATGATATATCGAAGGCCAAAAGAACAGGAGAATGCAGCGGAACAACTACATGACGAGCTTCTATGAATGGATAGCATAAAGGTGGTTCAGAGGGTTCAAAGGCATAGTCGTTGCTAAAGGCTAAAATGGGTAGTAAGTTGCGGTGAGATACGATCGCCCATGTCTTGATAGGAAATGGCACCTAGAAGAAGAAGAAGAAGAAGAAGAAGAAGAAGACGAGCATGAGGAGGATGAGGAGAAGACTGGAAGAATATCAGTATTTCTCCGTGTGCCTACGTCGCTAACAAATGGAACACAAGGTCACTTTAAAGTGGGCTTGACAGAAATGCTGGAGAAAAATTGCCTAAGCCCTTCGACATTTCCAATTTGGGGACGATTCAAGTGTCGGGCGATAAACCCAGCCCCCGAAAAAGAGAAACAACCTGGGTGGGAAGGCCATCTGGCTCAATCTTCATCGTGTGATATAAATATGGACAACGTGTATTGCAACACCGTTCAGACTCAGTAGGTATCGTAATAGCACCTCTCGTCTGGAAATATCTGGAAAATAACGATAAACAGAACAGCCAAACACAGAATATGATGAAGCATAGTAGTAAAAAGTAAGAGCTATGCAGGGAAGAAAAATTGTAAATCGTATCAGGAGGAAAATTTGGCAATCTTGATATTTTCTAATAAAGGCACGTATTTGATTGTGAGATTGAAAATAATGACGTAAATTTTGCATTTATATATATATATATATATATATATATATATATATATATATATATATATATATATATTTAGTTTATAAAAACCAAGGTAATCCGTATGGGTAAACCTAAGGAAGATAAAATCCAGAGACCTCAATGTAAATCCAGAGCAAATAATTTAAATAAAACAGACCACTCTTAGGTTCCATGTAATAAATTATTTCACCACAGCCCTTTTAAAGGACTGCGGATCATCAGATTTTACTTCCCAAAAAAAGTGAAATATATATATATATATATATATATATATATATATATATATATATGTTTGTGTGTGTGTGTGTTTTAGTATGTGCTTGTGTGTATGTGTGCGTGTGTGTGTGTGTAAAATATACTCTTAAGTTCTGCTCAATATCAGAGATAGAGCGTGCGTAAATATAAAAGTGGCCTGACGATTGCGCCTAGCATGAAACAACTTGTCGCCTCTAAGTGTTGACTTCAATGTTCGCTTTTTATATATATATATATATATATATATATATATATATATATATATATATATAGACACACGGCACGATGGGTAAATTGCCAGATCGTTTCGCTAAGAAAAGAACTCTCGAATTTGTTGAGGAATAAATTTATTATTACGTTTTTTATAATATTTTTTTCAAGGTTATCTTTTGGAAAAGAGGTAACACTTTGCTTTTTAAATTTTCTTAAAAAATCATTTTATTACTAGCTATTTACTATCGCCTGAAGAAGTACAAAGTTTTGAAACATTAAAACTTATGTGTAACGATTTTAACATGTATTTTTATAATCTCTTATAACAAAATAATATATATATATATATATATATATATATATATATATATATATATATATATATATATATATATATATGGAGAGAGAGAAAAGAGAGAAAAAGAAAGAGAGAGAAAGGAACAAAAAATAAACCTTAATATGCCTAAAAATAAGCCCTAACTTGTATAAAGTTTCATCTGGATTAACTCATTTAAGCAGACATTTATTTTAATGCCTGCATGTAACCATTAATTCAGTTCTCTTTTTTAATAAGATAGGGTTGCTTAAATGTTTTAAGATCATAATTTTCAGCAAGACATAAATGATATCTTTTCACTTCCTGTCATAAGGATTTATCTCTAATTATACTATCCCAGTTAATTGATGTTGGGACGCCATCATTCTTTAATTGTCAGAAATATTTGGAGAGAGCAGTGATTTTTTGTATTTTATATTACCTAAGGTCATCAGATGGTGGTGAAAACGAAATTTCCAAGGATTTTCATTGGAACCAAAATAAAATTGAACATACCGGAATGTATGCTCGCTCGGTATAATATTATCCGTCAGATATTGACCGTTTATGGCACAGATTATATTTTTTCGGCAGTTGCATTTGTCTTTAGAAATATTTATGTCATCTTTTTTGGACATATATTTAAATTGATATAATGATGTTACGCTGACATATGATTTTATCTGTATTATTGACGCAGCTATATCTGACGTTAACATTATTTTTGTTAAAAATATTTTTTGATGTTGTTGAATGGTTAAAATGCTTAAGGATTAAATTTAAGAAAATTCTTCCGATATTATTTTGAACATTACAATTAAAGGATGGATTGAACCATATAATTTTACGCTTCTTTTTATTTTTACCTTTGTTTTTTTCTCTAAATATTGTACATTTACTTTATGACTGCTTATAAATCCTTTATATATTTATTATCAAATATTTTCTTATCGCTGAAATTGGTAGATAATGTGTCTGGGACTGAATTATGTAAATTAACTAGAATTTTTAGGTGGTGGCTTGATTCTTTACTGACGTATCTATGGTTATTTAGCTCTTTGGTATATGGTTTGTAATAACCATTAATCCATTCTATGGTCACTTGATCACTTTAGCATTGCGGATAATGTTAATATTTAATTTGCGATCTGTAATACTTTTATCAGCTTCTTTCTCAGTCGATCTATATGCCGTGGGCTAGTTTTACCGTCACCTCTATAGATTCCGCTGTCGAATGTAAATCTACGTAACCACAATAATCAATTCCAATTATTTTGCATGCCTCTGTTGAATCAAATCGCATTGCAATTTTAAATTTTGAGTTACTTCTTTTGGTCCACGGATAACCATGATTAAATAGTATAGTTTTTTTTTTGTGTTTGCTTTATGATATTTATTTCGCGATCGCCAATAGAACAGTTATTTTTTTCTAGATTTGCAGAAGTCATTAGTAAATTCTCGGTAATGTACATTCTTTCTTCGGTTTTATATTCGTAAACCATTCTATGGCCTCTGCTGTCTTATACCACTGGTTAAACCCTAAAACATTTTTGGTGTATTTGCATTCCATTTGAAGGATGATTTTCCTGATTTTACCGATATTATATTTAGTTAGGTTGAAGAATCGGTAGTGAAGGTTATTTAAGAAATGTGTCTTGTTGTCTTTAAATGTAACGAATGCTTGTTCTTTGTGAAATTTGTGGATCCTATCATCAATTTTTAGATCGGTGGCTATTTCTTGAATGCGCTATTAATGCTATTTTCCCAGTTGTTGAGTGCATTTTGTATAACACTTATTAACTTCCCTGTTAATAGCTTTATGGTACATATCCACGTCGATGTTTTAATGGTTACATTTCTTATCTGCTTTGTTAATAATTTTATCGGATTTTTTTTTATCATAGAAACATCTTTTAGCATTTCTCGCTGCAAGTCATTAGTAGGTTTAGCGAATTTAATTTTGTCTATTACCGAGAATAAATCTTTCTCGAAGTCCGATAATAGATCGCCGGACGGTAGTGTTTTTTTTTTTTTTAACTTAAATCCATATTTTATTCTTACATATAGAGAAGAATAATTTTAGCTTAATTCTTTTTATCACACTCTCGATCTTATGTAAATGAGTCAAATTATAGGATCTTTTCTAAGTAAGCATGAATTTTTAGTAGAGTATTACCAAATTCATTGGTTCCATATTCCAGTAACGTTTAGGATACAAAGTGTAAATACTTTATTACACTCATAGCAGAAGCAAAAGGTTAATATAATCATAATATATTGTAAATATCGTGCTGCTGTTTATAAAACAATGATATATGAAATACAGCAGTACTATTAAATAAATACTAATAAATATACATGTTATTCTTCACCGATAGTATAGACTGACTTTTACGTAATGCAAATTAAAATATATATTTGATTATCGTAATTTTGGCGTAGATAGTTTTATGCTTTGATTAGAGTTATTTAATTTTAAAAATTATATTTATCATTTAAAATAAACGGGATTTGCATATATAAGTGACAAGAAATTTAGTATTGAAGAGTTATTGAGTATTAATTTTTATTATGAAAGGGAGATTTTGAGGTGGTGTTGGATTATTTACCAACGTATCTGTGGTTATATAGCTCTTTCTTATATAGTTTGTAATAGCAATTGTTCCAGTCTAAGGACACATCGAGAAAGCTGATAACTTTAGCATTGGAGGTAGTGGTAATATTTAATTCGTGATCTTTAAAAAAATTATCAATTCCCTTCTCAATCGTGAGTGATAATATATCTATTTCTTATATATATACATATTGTTGTAGATTCCGGGATGAAATCAGGTACCAATAAATAACAAACGCCAAGAAGGAATATAGAAAAATAAATGTATTAACGTAATAACACAAACTGGTAGTAGAGCCAGGAATCGGGGTTAGTAGCAAAATATGTATACAGTCTTTGGTATCGACTTATCACTGTATGACTTCATACTGAGTCGACGTGCTTGCTCAATGTGACTCTTGCTCGTTCGTCGCTCTTTTTCGTACTGGTATTCACTAGCAGTAGTATATTTACACATTGGGTGAGGCCATTTCTGTAAAAAAGGAGAACCCTCAACATATATATATATATATATATATATATATATATATATATATATATATATATATATATATATATATACCTCTTTGTATTACATCCATAACTATTAGGTTGGTGCAAAAATAATGACGTAATAATGTCGTTTTTGACGTATTTTTTAACCTCAAAGAACGACATTATTACGTCATTATTTTAACTCCAACCTAATATTTTAACACCAACAATATATGTGCAATATTATATATATATATATATATATACATACATATATATATATATATATATATATATATATATATATATATATATATATATATATATATATATATATTAAGAAATGGACAAAGTCAGACAATTTATTTATTAAAGACAGTTTTATGTTTAACGTTCTTTTTTATAGATACAAGTATTTATTATAAACAGAGCATTTACTTAATACTTGTATCTATAAAAAAAAGAACGTTAAACATAAAAATGTCTTTAATATATATATATATATATATATATATATATATAATTTGAATTTTCCTTCTTCCATTAGGTTTGCAAAGCATAGTTTCATATAGTGGAAGGCGATTTGGGGTGCAGAATAAGGATATATCATTTCGTTACACTGGTCTTCAATGTCGGAAGGATTTACCTATCATTTGAAGTTCACGCTTGTACCAATGGGTAGGGAAACGCCTTGTATCATCGGGGGACTATCGTCCGATTTTATGAAGTCGAAGAAATTTAATGATTTTTTGCTTATATTGATGATATATTCTTTTTTTTTTTTATTTATCTCTCTAAAACAATGCTTTCTTTTGCGTTTTAAATCTACTAACTGGTTTCATGTAAAAATCGTCGACATTTTAACAGGTTTGTTTGTTTGCTTCTTTGTTTGTTACATTTTTTTTTCTTGTTTTAGTCTCACCTGTCAGTCTACAGCTTGTACAGACGATTTAAAAATAAATAAATACATCAGCAAATAAGCGCAATAACATCGGTTGATTTTTCAATTCAGATGAGTTAAATAAGTAAGCGAAAGAAAAATAAAATCTTTCGATTTTTTCCCTCATTCGCTTCATTTGACATTCTTTTTCTCCTACCAATGAAATCATTGTTTATTACCCTATTTAAACTCGAGAGACATGGGGCGAAGAAAATGAACAAGAAAATAGAAAATACAGAAAGATTTTAAAAAACATAAAAATCGAAGTGTATTAGCTATTAAAACATCAACCATCGTTTAGTACAATTTTCAAAATAGTCGTTATTGTTGTTTGGATATAAAAGCGTCTCATTCAGAGCTTTCATTAGCAAATAAAACACATTTTTTTAGAGTAGAGTTATCTCCCATTTATACTTTCATTTGTTTTTTCTCTTTTCCGCTTTTTTTCTGTTATTGTTCGTTTAAAAGTTTTATCGACGAAATGAAAATTAACAGGAAATTTTCGTTTGTTCTTCTAGAATTTCTTCCCTGAGATAAAACCTTTGCAGACACTAGTTCTATTATATATATTTTAGGTTATTTCCTTTTCGTAAAGATATGATTAATAAATAACCACTTGTCCTAATTCGTTGTTTTCCCTTCCTTTTCGCAAAACTTTTCGAGTAAAGCGTGTATTTCAAGAAATAATATGGTGACAAGAAAGCCGGATATTCTAAGCATTTGAGTGGATATCGATTTACGATTCATTTCAGAGTGGACATGTCTTCCTCAATTCTTATATATAACAAAGCTTTATTTTATACTAAATTTTATCCAATACATACCTAATGAAGGTTTAGATTACTGTGTGGTACCATACGACCGAACTCGAGAGGTGTAATTAATGAGGATATGTAGAGAAAATAACAGTTAACCCTTGACTTGATGAGGTCAAGTGTGTAGTGATCGGGAAAACCTCCTACAAGGAGTTTTCTTTATACAGCAGCAATTGTTGCGATGAGGATTTCAGAGTGTGGATTACTTATTACTAATGGAATAAGAAGGGAATATGGATGATTTAATCTTGTGTATACAGCATGGTAGGTGCCAACTGCAAACACCAGGGCATGCGGAACCAAGGAATATAGCTCTTCAAAATATTTGTCTATGGAAATCCTGATAAATTAGTGAGAGGCTTACAATGTTTCTTTTGTTGGAAAAATGGTTGCAGTTTGGAAAATCAATTCGTCACGACAAGGCTGTATAGACGCTACTGAACTCTATCTTGACAGGCAGGTTAAGACAGCGGCTGCAAACAGATATGTCAGTAGCATTTTGTTCTTCGTCTGATCAAGCTCTTGTAAAGAATACTGCAGATGTGGTCAGCTACCGGAGCGTTAAAAATGAACCAACACTTTTTCCAGCATCTTTTTCAATAGATATTATATATGAGTTATACTTGAGGACTGGGTTAGTCTTGGGTCCCAATAGACGTAAAAGGTAATGGAGTATCTATCCTGTGAGGTGGAAGTTCAGGGTTTTGAACTTAATTAGTTTGGCTTTGAACGTATTTAATTTTAAATGCCAGTCTATCCGTCATTGAACCGCCGTGGATAGGTGCGAGGAGAGATCAACTGGTCATGCAGATTTTCGTAATATCGAGTCCTCACGCGTCAATTTGTTGCAACTTACCTTTTTTTAATTTTTAGTATTTCTTCTGATACCTGTTATTTCACTTAAAACTGTGTCTCTTTATGGTGATTTGCACATTTCTGCTATCTTGTCTAATATGGATCCCCACAAAATATGTGTAGCTAATCGTATCCCTGTAATAGTACTGAAGAATTGTGATCCCGAACTGGTTCTTGTTCAAACTAAAACGTATAAGTCGCAAGTTACCTCTTGTTTTCATGATTCTTTTCTTCTTAATATTCAAGAGTTGTGTTGCAATGACTGAACTAATGGTAGTATATGTAATATTCAGGTTGTTTCATATTTCCCTGTAATTTGTATTTTAGGCTATATATAACTACTGAAAACATTATTGGTACATTTTAGAGTATTTCACTTTAATAATCTAGAGTATTAAGGAGATGTTGCTTGCTGTAGAAGTGAATAATGGCTATTCTACAAAACATTAAATGAGGAATATGTAGTGTTTTTGTATTGTACGAATACTTTTATCAATGACGCATTAATAAGGCTAAATATGATTTATTTCTATGAAATCGAATTATTTTTCTGTTTGCTATGTAGATTTAATTTTTATGCATCTATGTAGAGTTAATTATGTGAAAAATATGTTTATTCATTAGTTGCAAATACAATAAATTAAAAATTCGTATGTATACGAATATTGTGTATATATATATCTATCTATCTATCTATCTATCTATCTATATATATATATATATATATATACACATATCTATATATATATATATATATATATATATAGAGAGAGAGAGAGAGAGAGAGAGAAATAGATAGATAGATAGATAGATAGATAGATAGATATGAGGGAGAGAGAGCTTAAATGTCAGAGAAATAAATTAAAATCATGTTTTAATGATTCAATCGACAAGGCATTCCCAATTTTAAAATCAACCACGTCAATTGGGAGAATAAGGCCACTGACGGATTAAAATGGAGGAAACTACTTTACAAGTGAACAGTCCTTTGAGGATAAAAACATGCACAGTCACGCTATGACGAGAAAGACTGCAAGAAAAGGATGATGATAATCAATCTTTTGTGTCTGATATTTGTAACCATGTATGTCTCTTCTTTTGACTCTTGATGAAAAAATAATTTATCTAACGCAAAACATTCTTTTTTTCAAGCATATCACATAACTTGTCGAATCACTTAACCGAGTGATTCTCAACGCGTGTGGTTGCCCCGTACATTTTGGCGCTTAGATCTCTTAAAATGGCAGTAAGCGTTCACTGGGGCTATGAGGGTGAACGCTAGAATTTTAAGTGGTTCTTAATATTATTTAACTCTTTTATCACGTGTGCGTAGAGCATAACGACTATCAGAGACCCAGTCACAGATAATAAATTAAAAGGAATTTATAGGAAGCCATGATAGCTTAAGTCCTTTTTGTATTTATATTTTTTTACACATTTTACTCCAAGCAAAGCAATAAAGCTACGACGACACAAAAGTTTACTAATAGTGAGAAAAGAAAAAAAAATTAAATTGAGAGAACAATAAAAGATCAGAAATTAAGAAGGCAGTATATAACGATTGACATTGCATTTAAATTTTTGAAGATGAAAGTTAACTTGAATGCATGAAACCGGAAGAAAAATCAACAAGCGAGTTACATTTAACCATTTCAACTGCAACATGATGATAGCTGCCGCCAATCTAGTAGTACGCTTAAATTCATAAAGGAAATGTACCAAAGAGGAAAGCACATCAGGACAATTACCATGAAAATATTTATAGAAATGGCACAGAGAAATACGATGATGAGAACGTGACTGAAGGTGAGATATCATGTCAAGACAAATAAAATATTTCTTTGCATTTTAGGAAGGATTTCTAAATGCATAGTAGAAGCAATAGACCATATATGGCAGTAATATTTAATAATGAACGAATATTATACTTATAAATATGTAACATAGATTCTGAGGAAACAAAGTGAAACCGCTTATTAAGTTTTTGCCTTATCGGAGCAGTCGTATACTACCGTATTAGTAAAATCATATCGCTTCAGAGCGTACTTGATCATAACTCTCCAGTGGTTAGTTTTTATTACCTGTGAATAAAAATGATTTAGTGTGAATAATAGAGGTGTGAGTTTTCGTATACTCTCTACAGTTTAGGATTCAGAGTTGTCCCTCCACTAGACTGGATACCATTTATAGCAATAGATTCTAACCGGCTAAGCTACAACTCCTTTCCCACGGACAAAATTGCCTTTATATAATGGAACATGACATTAAAATGTATGAGTATCACATCCTTTTTTAACTATTATTGGTTTAAGTTAATAAATATATATGGTGATTTTCCAAGCGTAGCTTCGATGTGGCACAAAGCTGAATGTTTGGGGCACCCAGTGAAGATAATTTTGGATATTGTTGTTTATATACATACATACATATATATATATATATATATATATATATATATATATATATAATCTCCAAATATAGGGATTTTTCACTCCTGTAGGAAGAACCTTTCCTTGGTTGACCTTGGCCACATCCTATCTCTGGTCATACTGGAGAATGTGGAGCCTGGTATTTACTGGTATATAGTCACTACTCAGTCGTAAATGTTCTAGGGAAACAAGCTTGCTAACTATTACACCGCCTATAGGTGCCCAAAATGATTTTCTAAGCATAGCTTAGATGGGGTATAAGGCCGAAAGTATGGGTCACCCAATGAGGATCGAAATCACTATTTAGTCGTAACTGTTTTTTAGCGAGACAAGCTTGCTAAACATTACACCACACAGAGGTGCCCAAAGTATTTTATATATGCTTAAAATATGTTTCTTATATTTTAGACAAATTTTAAACATTAGGTGTAAATCAACCATTCGCCCATCCATTGAATACTGTTGCCATATCTGAACTGTTCCTGCTCTGTACATCTGGAGCAATGTTTCCCAAGGTGGGGCGCATGCCACACCGGTTGAGCATGGTAATATTTTGGTGGGGCATGCTTCTTATGCGCACCCTTCGGCTTGCTCAATAGAATAACGGGACATTTCGAGAATGAGTTATTAACAGTGAATTGTTTTCTAGTGAGTCTGAGAGAGATTGTTAATTTTAATGCATGTTAATACATAAGATGTATATACAGTATGCATACATAACAATATTTTGTGTGTATGTACGTACATGTATGTACGTACATTTCCCGTCTTTCCACGCTCGCGTGTCTCGGTCAACAAAGGGGAGGGCGTGATGCATGTCGCTGGAAGAGCCCATGTTTTGTCAGCCAATCAGCGCGCGTGAACATTCAGTTTGCTTCCTTCACGTGAGATGCAGTCAAATTTTGAATATTTAATAATTAACTATTACATGGTGGGGGGAGGCTCCAGAATTTTACAAATACCAAAGTATGGCTTGGCCCAACATCAGTTGACCCAGAGTTTATTAACAAAATACAAGGACGGATATGCAACATAATCGATCCTGATCAGGTATCTCGACTTCCGTCACTTTCTCACCGACTTGACGTGGCTTCACTCTGTCTTTTCTAAGAATATTTTCATGGCAACTCTTCTGACAATCTTTTATCCTGGTGCCCCGATATCATGTATTTAAGCGTGCTACTAGGGTGGCACCTACGTCCTGCCCTTTTACTGTTGAAATAGCCAAATGCAACAACTATTTCTACTTCATTTTATTTTCTAGCAATTTACACATGTGGATCTGCCTTCCGATTTCTTGCTTCCCTGATAACTACAAAATTTAATGCAACGTTAATCGCCGTCTGTCTTCTTGAAACCCGTTCATCGTTTTCCCTTTTCTCAATCCTCCCCATTCTCAGTTTTCTTTTTCATGTAAATTCCCTGTAATCCCCTGCGTTATTAACGCAGCATAGATTTACCGCTCAGCTTGTGGTGAAATGACTTAAAAATAAGTGACGCGTGGTAAGCAGTCAAAATCTACAAACCAATGTTCAGAAGTTACACCGTTGTGCAAGTTAATTAAAACAAAACGAATCATTCCGTTATTATTTACTTTTTTGTTGTATCCTTCCAACTAAACATGACCCAGTGCACTTGAACTTCGTATGCCCATTCCACAAAGTCATTCCTTGCATATTGACCAGAGATTCTTGATTGGATTTAAATCAGGAGGGGTTTCGGTCCAGTCTATACTACTTTGATTTGCTCACTGGTAGGACTTGCTAGTTATTGCTCGCCCCCTTTTCCAGGCTAGATATCCACGGACATGAATAGAGGGACGAGAACCGCGTAAGTTAAATAAAGTTTTTAGTTGGAAATTGCCGGTACGTTAGGAGGATTGACTTACACCTTATGTACAACGGCTGGAACGTTTGCCACGATAGAGAGAAGGAAAATAATCAGCATGGAAATGTTGTAAAACTGGCTCATATAAAATGAAAATTAGAGATAAAATTTCAGCAAATACTTGTGTCAGGAATAAGATTTACTAACACACTCTTGGTATCAAATGACAATTGGAAAAAAATCTTACATTTTGCCGACGCGTTTCGTCATCCGACTTTTTCAAGGCAAAAATGAAATCGAAATGTTTTTGTTGTTATAGTTACATTAAAAATCCAAATTTAAAAAGATAGACGCTTCTGTCTAAGCTCTTTTTTTCTGGTTACTTTTATAGTAAGGGATTATTTTTTTTTTTTCCATGTCGACAATATAGTTAAATTCCCAGATGAATTCTGTGGACAAGACAGATTGGTATCAAATGACAATTGGAAAAAAAATCTTACATTTAATTTCAATTAAATTAAATTTCATTGGTGTAAATTATTTTGCATTGGGACTTATGGAGGGAGAGTAGCAGTGGATAGAAATGACCCATACATGTGGCTTTTTTCTGATAGATTTTGATTGGACACAAAGTGGGGTATTAGTTCATTATTCTCTCCATTTTTCATGTTAGTTATAGAATTAGTTCATTTTTATTTGCATTTTATATAGGAAAATTCTTCTAAAATCATTGGTGTAAATTATTTTGCATTGGGACTTATGGAGGGAGAGTAGCAGTGGATAGAAATGACCCATACGGGTGTATTTTTTCTGATAGATTTTGATTGGTCACAAAGTGGGTGATTAGTTCATTATTCTCTCCATTTTTCATGTTAGTTATAGAATTAGTTCATTTTTATTTGCATTTTGTGTAGGAAAATTCTACTAAAATCATTGGTGTAAATTATTTTGCATTGTGACTTATGAAAGGAGAGTAGCAATTTTGGAAAAAATCTTAGATTTTGCCGACGCGTTTTGTCTTCCGACTTTTTCCAGGCAAAAATGAAATCGAAATGTTTTTGTTGTTATAGTTACATTAAAAATGTAAAGATCAAATTAAATTATATTAAATTTAATTTTAAATTTAATTGAAATTAAATGTAAGATTTTTTTCCAGTTGTCATTTGATACCAATCACAGAATTCATCTGGGAATTTAACTAACACACTCTTGTATATGATTACTGATATTTTACTTTTATTGTAGAAAATCTCCTCAAATTGTTTATTGCTGTTTATATTTATTTAGAGTACACTATTTCGTTAATCTCAATGAATGGGTGCTATTAATATGACTTAGGTAAGTCTATGCCGTTTCATGTTGCCCATCTAATTTACTCTATTCAGGGTAGTTAAAGCTAAAACTGGAATTGATAGCTTCTCAATTCCCAAATAACCCCTATCACCTGTATTTCTTTTGGTACTTATTGTTAAGAGATGAGGTCCATTAACTGTTACGGTCTGCAGATACTGGAATTGATATGCGGCCCCAATGTTTGTTTGTTGATTTTTTCTTTGAAACAACAACCTTTTCTTTTTCTTTTTTTTTCTGAGTTGGCAGATGAGGACGAGAATTTGTAAGTGACACGTAGAAAAGGAACTGCGGTTCGCCTGCTGACCCGAGTCCCACGCGGCTTTCGAGCTAAAATTGCCCAAATTCTATACTCGTCTCAGCTGGACGATTTTGCAGGCGAACATCTGTTCGTAGAACTTTTCATCGCGTTTCTTCGTTTCCACCAGAAGCTTACATGGGCCCTGTTTCTGTCTTGAAATCTGTACCCCTTTACTTTTAATTCAATATTTCCTCATACATTATATATATATATATATATATATATATATATAAAAATTTTTTTGTGTGTGTGTGCATATCTGAAAAATAAAATATTACATCCGGAGTTTATATAAAGTTCAAAGTAAGACCGAAATATTTGTATTAATTTTTTTTTTAAATGTGGAATTATTTATATAATTGAAAAAGTTTCCCTTAAAATTCTTTTTTTCCTACATTACTTGTTGCGTGCCAAATAGGCACCTGGGTCGAGAAATGGGTAATTGTTTCTTTCGTCAACCAAACATTCAGCTAATAAGTCACATCGGAATGTAATAGATATGAACATTTTGGTATGTACATTACAAAAATGAAAATATCGTGAAATATAAAATTAAACCCGTTTCAAATCTAGATATTTATTCAGATAGTGATTTTATAAGCGCGACTTAGATGTGGCACAAGGCCGAAAGTATGGAGTAACCAGTGAGGACCGAAGTCACTAATCAGTCGGAATTGTTCTAGCGAGAAACGCTTGCTAAGCCTTTCACCGCCTCAAGATGCCCAACCGTTTTTAAATCTATTCATAGTGTATCAGCATTTAAAATATTGATCGATAAATAAAACTTGTAAGAAATGTTATATACACTAAGAAACTTCGGAAGGTTATTTTTTATTTGATATTATTACTAATTACTATAAACGTTATTTTTATTACGTAAACTTTATTGAGTTGCTATTCCTGTTTTGTTTTTTCTGTATTTTTTTCGTAAACATCAAAATATAAACAAACAAAAACAAACAACAACTGGAGTTTTTTGAGGTAATAATGTTTTATCTATACAAGTCATACTAATTAACCCATAGCTGGGAGTTGAATAGGTGGATTTATAGCTTTCCTATCGGCATTTGCGCAGAAGTTGATATAACGAAAGCTGAATCAGCACATCGAGTTCCTATTCCGAGCCGTTACCCATTATATTATCCACAATGTAAGCTTACATCACGATGGTATCTCTATGTTGTCCCCACCTCATTAGACGCGGTTGCTTCCTTGTTCATAAGAGAGCTGGTAATTCAACGCGATATAAATGTAAACTCAAGTACGTTCAGAATCATCAACTCACGTCAAGCATCCCGTAACCCGTTAGGCTTTTAAAAGCATCACATGTACTTCAGCCATTGTAGTAGTGTATCTGGTTCAAGATTGCGCAGGAGCTCATACTTCCTAAGATTTGTTTTGAATTGTTTTCTTTCTCTGGTTGCCAGTCGGCTCTGCTATTAATTCCTAGCCGTGGAGGTTGAGTGAAGAGAGAGATCCATACCATTCACCGAATATTTTTGTGAAAACGAACGCAGGATCTTCGGATGGAATTTGAACTCGGGACGGCACTCCAACTTTTGGTAGCCATAAGCACCCTGCTACGGGCACATACCGCGTGCAAGAATTAAAATGCATATAATAAAGTTTCAAATTCTGTAACTTTTCAAAATGATAGTAAATAGGCCTCATATTCATAATTCACAAGCGATTAAAACATCTAATCGCTAAACACATTATTACAATGATGTTCACCCTATACAAGGCCCAAGAGAAACTCCAGTTAGACGGTTCCTGTGTAAGAGGAACCACAACACGCAAGAAATAGACACATTAGAAAAATGTTCAAAGATTTAGGTGGAGATGTTAGAATTATTGAGTTGAAGTCGACATTAGATGGAACCGAAAAAAACAATCCTAAACATGAAACGAGCCAGAAATCTTTACTAATGTTTAAAAAGCCGGGAAGGATTATAAAAGGGACGATAAGAATATATGGAAAATGCACGAAGTTGGCAGTCCTCTATATGACGATGAAGTACACCCAACGGTATCAATTCTGATCCGAAGGTTGGTGGATTTTTGGGGAGCGTGAAACTACGTAGTCATTGCTGATCCCTACCCACGAACAAGGGTGATAAGGAATCCAGTTATGGGTAATTAGTGAATCTACAAACAAAAACAAACACAATGATAGTATAAAATACCACAATATATATATATATATATATATATATATATATATATATATATATATATATATATATATATATACATATATATATATATATATACACACACACACAGACACACACATATATATATATATATGAATGTGTATGTTTGTGCGTGGGGGTGTAAAATGATCAGCAATGCATATTATCTGTAGTTGAAGACAGAAAATTGGGTTCAAAATATATTTAGTTTAAGGAATACAATTGCGTTCGAAATATTTAGATTTCGGCATGAAATGACCCATAGAGATATTGATATGCCTCTAAACGAAATCAGAAAATCAATCACAAATTTGGAATTAACGTTTGTTAATAGTTACTTAATACTAAAAAGCCCACCGCGTCTAAATGTAGAAGATTAAATGAAAACAATGGTTGTTCTAGCGTTTAGTTAATCAAAACAAAAAATCAATATATATATATATATATATATATATATATATATATATATATATATATATATATATATATGTGTGTGTGTGTTTTGATTTGAGTTTTGACTATATATATATATATATTATATTATATTATATTTTTCATTTAACCTTTTAAAAAATTGTTTTCAAAATGAGACTCTTGTTATTTGTCGTAAAATATGTTTTCTCTGCATGTTGCATTTATTGTGTATTTTTCAGTTATTTTAGCAAACCATGTATAAAAGAAGGTATGCTGTCTAAATACACCATTAATAAATTACATGACATGGCAGTCAACAATGTAACTAAACCATAACACTCAGAAAAAATATTGTTTTACGACAAATAACAACAGACATGTCTCATGTTGCAAACGAGGTATTTAAAATGTTAAATAAAAACGGTTATCTCTAGTTACTTGTCAGTATTTCTGTATCGCGATGGAATCATATTTTAAGAAAAATAATTATAACAGATATGTATATATATATATATATATATATATATATATATATATATATATAGAGAGAGAGAGAGAGAGATAGAGAGATAGATAGATAGATATAATATCCCTCAGCCATAACACGGCTCGTTGTTTCTTGCACAGCACAACCTTCAGGTGATGAATATTGACTCTGATATTTGATATATATATATATATATATATATATATATATATATATATATAGATAGATAGATATGATATATGAACCTAAAGAGTTAGGTCAACTTTTAAGTTTTACCTATACGGATCGACAGTTGACCCTGACGATCTGTATAGTTCAAACGTAGGTAGGTTTACCTGGTTCTTTAGGTTCATATTCTATCTATCTATATATATCTATATATATATATATATATATATATATATATATATATATATATATATATATTGTCATTTGCAGACAGTACTGTTTCGCTGTATCACAGCTCCTCAGTGCGACTAGACATCCTAGTGCTTCAAGCCCGGATCGAAACCGAAACGATAAGTCAGAGTTTCAACCACTGAGCTATCTTCATTCGACAGAGAGAATCAACTAAATCTAGCATAGTGTTTTTACGAATGTAAACACATGCCAATCAGCCGGAGTGCTCCAATTCATTTTACTGAAGAGCTTTGCATTAACGCAAGTATATATAAAGTCTTATATGTGGATATTAAACATTTTCCCATACAAGAATATTTGATAATCACAGGACACATTTAAGTGACGCCGGAGATAGAGTTACAAAATAAATATTCTTCTAATTTTGGATGTGGATTTATAATTATTTATCTTTACTATTCTTATCACAACGTTTCGACTGTTGTGCCCTCTGGTCGTCATCAGCTGCTTAACCAATCAAGTAAACTTCAGCTTTTTTTAATCTGAGTAGGTAGGCTGATCTCTTCGCGCTGAACATGTCTATGCAGAGTACAGCTTAGTTATTAAAACCAAGTATAGGCCTCAAGATGATCCTCCAACCTGTGGTTGACTGGGGCAGGAATTGACTTGCCAACTTTAATACCTCTAACACAAAATTGCTCTCAGGTACCCACCATAGAGAAGACTCCCTGCTTCCCCTCATTATGGCCGCTGCCAATTCCACGACTGTAGTTCTCTGTATCTGTTTCGTCTCACGCTGTCCACTGACCTGAATTGGAATAACTACATTGAATTTATAGCTTCGTCTACCGTAAGGAATGTTGATTCTCTGTGTCGCGCCAGAATGTTTTTCCTCGCCTGAGTCCATCCTTCAAATCTACGAATCAACCATTCACCCTTGAATGGTATACTGATGGCATATATGGTCTGGTGCTCCCGTTGATCATCTCGAGGTCCTCGACAATATCCAGTGACATATATGCAATGCGGTTGGTCCTGATCTGCCATCCCGTCTGCAGTCACTATCTCATAAATCTCCTGTGACTTTTTTCTGTCTTTTCTATAAGTACTTTCATGGCAACTGCACTGACGATCTACTTTCACTGGTTCCAAAACTGCATGAATTTAAGCGTGATACTAGGTTGGCATCACGGTCTCACTGTCGACACGGTTAAATATAGTCGTCTCTTCTACTCCAACAGCTTATTATCTCGCACCTCCCGTCAGTGGGACTCCTTATCTATCACTTGCTTCCCTGAAAGCTATAATCTTCAAATATTCAAATGTAATGTCAATCGACATCTTCTGATACCTTGACTTTTATTCCTGGCCTTCTCTTTGTCCTTTTCTTCTTCTTCTTCTTCTTCTTCTATGAGCGGGGTCTCTTCTGGACATTAGTGATCATGGCTCTCTAAATTTTCCTAAACCTTGAAGTTTTGCTCCCTTTGCCAAGGCTAAAACCTGTTGCTCTCCTCAGACCAAATTTTATATATTATTATCATTGACCCAAATACTGCAGTAATAATTCATAATATCTACAGACGTTAGTGTTTCTCTGTCACAGGGCGGGAAATCCAGCCAGTGCATTTAATTATCAGCCTATACACGATCTCACTGTATTTTGATAAAATTGCCTACTATCCAATGTCGACGTTTGACATGTTGATAATAAATGCTGGCTATTTTAACTTTGATATGAAAGAGAAGAGACAACAACAGTGATAAAACTTTGAATAATATAAATCTTTCTATAAGGACGATGAGCAGCGATCGAAAATAAAGTAAGTCATCACTGCAAACTTACAGTTGTTCGGAATTTCGAAGAAAACCATTATGAATAAATTAACTGAAATACCTGCAAAAGATAAAGCGATATTACTTGAAAGTTTTCTTTATCTTTCTTAATGATATCTTTGTATCCATCTGCTATTCCATAAATTCATTGGAACGCCTCATAATATGGAAAATTGCTTAGTTTCTGTTAATTAAAATTAATTAAAAGCCAACTGATTGGACATAAATAGAAACATTTGAAGGAGGAAATCATTGAAACGCAGATATGCTTTAAGCCTAAATATGATACAAACAATTAGCGCCCAATTAAAAACATGCTGGTAATTTTTTCCATTTTGTAATCATATCGGAGAGGTAACGTTCTCACGATCTTCAGTCTTGTTTAAATATATATCAGCTTTTCTGCCACATGTAAAATAACACACACACACACACACACACACACACACACACACATATATATATATATATAGTTTTGTACGTTATTTTTATGGATACAACTTATTTGAGTAAATGCTATGTTTTTAATTAAACAATATTAATTATATTTACTGGCGTGAATGTTTTAGAAATTTCGTAGAATATATGCGTTGTCTGACAAGAATTGAACCTGTATGCCATACGGAATCTGTCGTTTGGTCTGACATGATATTAACTATTCAGTCACAGAGAATTTCCGGTTCAAATTACAGCTTATGCGTTCGTCTTCAGCGAAACATACGCACGCGCGTGCACACAACCAACACACACACACACACACACACACACACACACACACATATATATATATATATATATATATATATATATATATATAGAGAGAGAGAGAGAGAGAGAGGGGGAACCTCGGTTCTCGAACGCCTCACATGTCGAACAAATTGATTTTCGAGCAGAAAATTCGAGATGAAAATGCTTCGGTTAACGGACAATATTTCTGTTCTTGAACAACATTGCTGGACCGAGTTGAATAGAACGGAATCATTTCTGTGTCGACCGCCATGTTGTATACATTCATGTTTTGTGCCGTGCTTTTCTTTTCCAATTTTATTGTACGGTAACTTTTTGTCGAAATGTTTCGTTTACAAAAAATCTAGTATGCAATTATGCTGTTTTAATGTTTAATGTCAGCGTCGGACGTTTCGGTCTAATAGACCATCTTCAGGACATATTCATAAAACATAATTAACATAGACCATATACAATTCAACATGAAAAAGACGATGGACATACCAATCCAAACAGATAACTGAAATCTTTTATAAGATCCGCGTTCCGTTTAAATATGATCACGTCGTCGTCACGTGGGCGATGTTGTGAAAACGTATTCCTAAAATTTGAGTATTTTGAATAAAAAACGAAAAGAATTTTAATTTGATCTAAAACTTATATGTACTATTTATTTCTTCATACTTTCGGATCTATATCAATATATTTGCTTATATATATATATATATATATATATATATATATATATATATATATATATAGGTGTGTGTGTGTGTTCAGTTCTACAATATGCAAATTGAAATAGCAGTAATTAAGATCCAAATGATAATCTTTATTAGATTCCTTTTCAGGGATTACTGGATAAACGCTAATCCGTATTTAATTATCGTGAATAATGGGTGCTGTAAACGCATTAGAAAGCAATCCTTATATTCTTTGAGAAATGCATGATTCTAGTTATCACATAAACGAAGCCAAACCTCAGAATAGTGGAGCACCCATCAACATCTATTTAAAAATAAAATGTTTAACGATATGGAGAGATGACGAAGACGTCTTGGAACGGAGAAATATGCATCTCAGAAAATAAAGTATTTATTTCCATCGTTCTAATAAATTTCTTTGGAATCCAAATATATTGCCAAACTATTAACTCATACCTATGTTTCTATGCAGAAGAAAATGCTGGACAATATCCCCACAGATAAATATGAGGCTTGAAGCGACACAGATATGGTTCTATTGAAATATGCTGAGAATTCCTTGGACAGTATAAACAAAAACCATAACGAAATTTCACGTAAAATAAAGGCGAAAAATGAAAACGAAAATTGAACTCGTATTTAGAATGAGAAAGACAAAATTGAAATTACTGGATTAGATAAGGAGGAAGGTTGCTTCGGTGAATTTAACGCTGAGAGGATATATTGAGTTAAGCAGCAACTTCTCGCTTACTTCGGAATTATATGCTTGGAAAGAATAGGAAGTGGACAAAGTTTATTTAGAGCTACAAAGAATAGGACAATGTGGTGAGTCATGATCATCCACGTGCTTAACGATTGATACGAACAATAGGTCTCCCTCTTTTTTTTATATTCAACGCGCGTATATTTTTGTTGGTGCCCCTGTTCCAGCTCAAATAAAAAAAAAAACAATTTATCGAATGATTTTCGGATCATTCTGTAAGGAGGCAGAGGAAGGTTATCTCCCTTTTGGTAGTACGAATTCACCAGGGTGACGTGGCAGCCTGTCGGCGACGTCGGCTGATGAGTGACAAATCACATAGGCTGAGTAAACAGCGAGGAAGCAAGATATACTTACGACTTTACGTAGGACGAATGGAAAACACAAGGTCCCAAGAAGGGACAAAAAAGACACCACCGGCTTGGGAGTTATACTTTCAGGAAATAGGACAATTATGACATAAGTACTCATGAGAGTAGGTATATTTCCAACAAAGAGCATAAAAGAAACCAACACCCAGGCCATACGTCCATCGGGAAAATAAAAAGTAAGACTCACTCGATTTTCGACCTTTCAGTTTTTTCTCAATATGAAATTTATTTTTGTAGGTCTAATTATACAATTTATATTCATATATATAATTTCTTGCATATTTTGTATTTATTTCTTTAAGTTAGGCTGGTCTTTTCTTCCGTCTTGTTAAATTGATAGTATATTACCGCTATGCTAAGGCCTATAATGGGCACTGGCAACTGGAGATAATCAATATAGCTATTCTTTATTTTCAAATATCTGATCGGGTCTCAATGAACTTGGCAAAACACATTGTTCTTATTCACTGTTTTCGCCATTTTCTTTTTCTGCATTGACAGAATAATAGCTGAATAAGCCGGTCTAGTTGCAAGCGTCCATAACTACAAATGTGTAAACGGTGTCCGTCCAGAAAGAAAAGAAAAAAAATCAAATTTTTCGCAATCTATATAAACATTCAAAAACCTAAGCTCTGCCAATAATATGTCGGAAAGGGAGGCGAAACGTTTTCAAGGATTTACACTGGCTTAAATTTCTAAAGAGATTCTGAAGTATTTTATTTTGTAATCCGGACATGGTTTAAATTTTCCTTTGCCTGCATAAGATATACTGTTGCTGAGTGAGAGATTTTCAAGACTAAGTTTCTCGTGACTTTTCTTTCAACAGACGAATGTAGACCATGTATGAGTTTATAAATAACACTGAACATATAACATGGTGTCATGCTGTAGTAGACTTAAGAGATTCGATGTGAGTCGATGCCCAGGCTTTCTTAAATGGGTTTTTGATGAGAGTACAATTGTTGGAGTTATCTCTCAACATGACAATTTGTCGATGAATGAGTGTAGCAACCTTTCTCTGTCACTCTCTCTCTCTCTCTCTCTATTTGTCTATTAATCATTCAATTTCTCCCTCTCTCCCTCTTTCTCACTCTCACACACGCGCATTATATATATATATATATATATATATATATATATATATATATATATATATATATATGTATATTATTCTACATGCTGTTGGATCTTGAATTAAAGGATTAAGATTATTTTTTCTTGAATTATTGGCGTAAGTTTCAACATAAATATTTTTTTAAGCAACAGTAAAGGGACTCAGGATCACAGCGTTTATCTTCGTGTTTCTTGCTTGTCCTGAAATCAAACATCATTATTGAACATCGTTCTAACATATGTGGATATAAAAATAAAAATGTTCACATGTTTCATAAAATTGATTTTCGGCCCCTATATATATATATATATATATATATATATATATATATATATATATATATATATATATATATATATATAGAGAGAGAGAGAGAGAGAGAGAGGAGAAAAGAGAGAAAGAGTGTGATGAACGAACACAATACTTTTTCAGCGGTAAGTTCCATTTGGACATGGTTGTACCTCAACGCAACAATTCATAAAAATGTTCCAAATGTCCTCCACTTGGTTGTACAGACGCATGCACCCATCATTGGCTGGCGGTCCCTTTCAAATACTCCCACACGGTGTCTAATGATTGTGCAGGCCATATGGTGCGTTAATGAATCGTCTCTGCGTTATAAATGTATATATATATATATATATATATATATATATATATATATATATATATAATATATAAAAAAGTGGGAATAGTCAGGTCTACAAGTATATGTATGTATATGCATGTAAACTACCAGCCAAAATTTTGTGGTAACACACCGGATTTAGAATACTGCTCTAAAAATTGAGATAATTGCCTTTTACAAAACTAAGTTACTAGCTCACTTCTTGTCAGAATGACTTTTTCTTCCAGAATTGATATATCATTTATTCTATAATAATAATAATAATAATAATAATAATCCTTTTATCTCGCTAGATAATGTTAGTGGGCTGTTTGGTCAAAATTCTGTCCTTTGGTCGTGAAACTAGAGTGGCATATCTTGGTCGCTAACCTGGGCGATGACATATGTAGCCCGTGTGATGTCCAATCAAAATGACCCTCCACACACACACATTCTCGGCCGAGCCGACAAGACCCAAAGCAATGCAGGGCATTATATTCTGGGGCGCCTTGCCTACAGGGTTTCCTGGAACTTTATCTGTGTTGATAGCCAATCACCTTCGGAGCTCTACTGCAGGTTTTCTTTCTGGATTTACTTCAATAATCTTTTGTTTGGATATGAACGCAAATCACTGGAGGTTTAAAATAAGTTTTTTTTTTTTCCTACTGGATGGAATGCTTGACTTACATCTACCAGAAATAGCTTGTTATAAGGCAGCAGTTGTCCGGCTTCGACCATTCTCCGGTTTGGCGCTGGACATTGTATTTAGAGCCTATTTAAATCATATATCAGTGTATCAAAGTATTTTATAGACAGTGGCAGCTTGTCTCCACAATCACTCTTTAGAGTAACAGCTTTTCAAATATATGACAAACTTTGAAACATATGATAACCCCTTGAAAATGAGTAAATACATCTACGTATATAAACAATACATACATTACATATTTTAGAAGCACACAAAAATTAACGGTCTCTTTAAATAAATCAAAAGTTAAGTAAATAAAAATACTAGATAAAAAAACAAATTACGAAATATTTGTACATAAATAAAGTAACACAAATATTGAAAAGTTTTGTTAATTTTAGAAAAAATATATAAAGAAAAAAATTAAAATATAAATCGGGATTTAAGCTAAAAATACACATAGGTTATGAAATCATTATACAATAAAATAATTTATACTACCTTTTTGACAGTACCAACTACTAAATTATCAATAGGTAAAAATTGAACACCTGTAGAAAATACAAAGTTGATAAATATTTTTATATCAGAGTAAGTGTCGATGACGACACTGTGGTTTGAAACTAGACCGCAAGTAACACGGGCTATTCCATTATTAAGTAGATCACGTGATCATAAAGGAAGTGAATAAATATCAAGTAGCTTGATGATTATAAAATCATTGTTCACTCTTCGAAATTATCAATTGGTAAAAAAATGAACGAGTATAGAAAATACAAAGTTGATAAATAAATTTAGGTTAACAAAAATATATATCTGTCTATATTTCTGAGATGAGGTATTATGTACATTATGCGGACTATTGTACTCATCTTTGTTGCTATATTTATTGCAACGTTACGACCGTTGTACGCTCCGGCCTTCTTCATGTGGTTGGAATGTCGAACTGAAGCCTTTATTTCGTTCAGTGGGGTAGACTGTTCTAGTTCCACGTGCCATGTTTAATGGATGTCAGTTGTCAGTTATCTCCTGTTAATTTCCCTCTACCGGGTATTGAACTGCCACTTTTTGGGTCCTGTCACTGGATCTAAGTAACGCCTTTATCCACTGTGCCATGTGTCCTTGAACATATAGTCAAAATAAATAAATAAATAAATGATGTTAAGATTAGTTGTACAAAAACAAATGAATACTAATATAAAAAAAATAGCTATGGAAAATTTGAAAGAAATAATATTAAGATAATTTACATAGTATATAAATCTTTAAATAAATATAATGATCATAAAATGTATAATAAAAGAAATAATAATTGCGAATTGTATTAAATTATAATATTAACATAAAGCACTTTTTCATTTAGAGTTAAAATAAACTAAACGTTTGAGCCTCGTATTTAGAAATTAAAAATTAATAATAATTAAGTAGTAATGGACAGGAGTTCGGGTTGAGGAATCAAATTCCAGTCGAATCCATTACATTATGAAACGATACAGTTATAAATCCTCTTCTTCTCTACCCCCCTCCCAGCTATGTGTAAATTGGGGGAGAGACTGCATTCTATACCGGTCTAGGAGAAGCAAAAACTGAATTCAGATCGGCCGTCTTGCCCAAGAAACACTATTTCTACTGTTGCAGTATGCATGATACCCCTACAGGATAAATAAAACATATAATATGTTTTAGAACATCAATTATAGGTCCAGTAAAATACTTAGAAGCAACCCGGGCTGGGTATCTGAAGGCCGCCCTCAAACATGAGAGTGCTAAAAATACTTACATCATTAAACAAAGTCAAGAAATACGAAACTCCTTAGATAAAACGGATGCTCAAGATGACAAATATCTTGAACCTACCACTGCTGCAGCAAAGAAAATTAAGTTAATGGAGAATGATGATTACAGGGATACTCTTGTGAATATCTAAAGCCTTAATTGGATAGTACCCAGAAGATCGGGATGAATGAGACGTCGTTGCTTGCCAAACTGACCAATCGTTAAGAAGAAGGTAGAGATGGAAGGCTTTATAATGACAGCAAAAGACCAATGTCTTCCAGCAGATGCCTATAAGGCTAAGATCAACAAAGTTGAATCGAATCTCACCTGTTGTTTATGCCATAAATTTGACGAAACGTTTCGCCATATAGTATCAGTGTGCCTCCTTGTAAAGAAAAATATATGTATGGCCGGCTATGCCAGTATATTCATTTTCATCTCTATTCGAACTATGGTACTGAAGTCCCAGTTACATGGTACAAATACGACCGAATGATGACACAGATTGTGATAGCATCACTAGATTACGGAATTTCTTACATAGAAGAAAGGTGGTGCATATAGAGCAGGTATAGTCATAAAAGATTAAAAAAAAATGGAATCTATCAGCTAACAGATATGCCTTGCCCACAGGATTAAAATGTTTCTAAAAAAGAATATCAAAACAGTCAAATTATAATGATCTGTAAATCGATGTAACAAAAATCTGGAAAAGTAAAAATGGAACTACATTTAACATCTGAAAAAACCCTTTCAATCTAAACGTAACGTATCAAATGGATATATATAGCTCATCTACAGTGCCCCTTTTTGACCTTTGACTCCAGAGGTAAATTGATCATAAGACACTTAAATTACCTTCTGCCAAGATGAGGCCGCTTAAAATAATATTGACGATAATAATGATCATCATAAATCGTAGAGAATTTTCTATCCTTTGAGAAGAGCGCGATTTAAAGAAAATACATAGTGTTTGACTATATTCAAAGACATTTCGATAGTGTATATATATATATATATATATATATATATATATATATATATATATATATATATATATATATGTACACAATATTACGATAGTGTGTATATATATATATATATATCACAATATTTCGATATATATATATATATATATATATATATATATATATATATATGTACACAATATTTCCATAGTGTATATATATATATATATATATATATATATATATATATATATATATTTTCAAGTGTAAATGGATCAAATCCGACAGAATGTAGAAATTTGAAAAACAAACAAAAATCCATAAATGTAGTTAAAATGAAAGAATTGTCGACGTCAGACGTTTTGGTTTTAATAAACCATTTTCAAGACAAAATTCATTAAAATACAAATTCAGTTCAATATGACGAAAACGATGGACATAAAAAAAACACAAGTCTTATCCAAGAGTAAAACAGATAACTGAAAATTTTTAAAAAGATCAGCTTTCCGTTTAACGTGGTCACGCCGTAGTCACATGGGCGACGCTCCCATAACGTATTCCTAAAAGTTCGTGATTATTTTAAAATTCCTGTATTTCCGGATAAGCCTGCAATCTTCCATGTTGTAAAAAACGAATTTAGGTTTGTGTTTTCAGTAGACAGTATATAAGCAAGTGTAAATGGATAAAATCCGAAAGAATGTAGAAATTTTGAAAACAAACAAAAATCCATAAATGTAGTTAAAATGAAAGAATTGTCGACGTCAGACGTTTTGTTTTAATAAACCATTTTCAAGACAAAATTCATTAAAATACAAATTCAGTTCAATATGACGAAAACGATGGACATAAAAACACAAGTCTTATCCAAGAGTAAGATATATATATATATATATATATATATATATATATATATATATATGTACACAATATTTCGATAGTGTATATATATATATATATATATATATATATATATATATATATATATATAACACATATGTATGTGCACACACAGACACATATATGTATATACATGGAAATTCCAAGAAAAGTAAAAGTGATTCTGAGTGTTACAGTGTATTTCTTGCATTATATATTTGTAATATACGAAACATAATCGTGAATATGAAAGGATTACGATAAAAATAAGCAGACATAATGCTTGTAATTTATTCAATGGCTGAAAGAGATATGTGCTGCCTGTAATATTTACACTATTTATATTGTTTGGAATAGCCAACAAAGGTGAAGACAACAGTTCGAACAATGTAGATAATGTAAATAATGACAGATAATATACTCCGCTTATGATTTTATATTTAATATCTTTTGTCTGAATGTTTTACTGTTAAATGCCTTCTATTATATTAGCTTTATCTTTTCGATAATTTTGTTATATTATGCTATATTTTTTTTTTTCCTTAATTTTGTTACACGGGTTTCCGATCTTGCGACTTTCATCAGGCAAAGCGTGGATATTTCCACATATTATTAAAAATAATTTTTTTTCATATCTTTTTCGATGTTAAATATTCTCAATGTGAGGCATTCGATTTTTTTATGCGTTAATGACTCAAATGTCTTTCTGAATTGGCAGTGGAAATTCTGCGTGAATTGTTATAAAACAATTAAGATTGACCCCTGTGTTCTTAGATATATTTCCATTTTCTTGTGTATTTGTCAGCATGCGTATGTATATGTATATTCCTTCACCATACATACACACTATCTTATTACGAGGAATTAGTAAACACATTTGTACACATACACACATACGCACAAACACACACACACACACACACACACACTTCCCATGTTGTGCAGTGTTCGCGTGTGCCTGTTATTTATATTAATATATATATATATATATATATATATATATATATATATATATATCAATATATATATATATATATATATATATATATATATATATATATATATATATATATATATATATATATATACATACACATACTGTCCTTTTACAAGGAATCAGTATATACACACACATACATACATACGCATATACTTCCTAACTTACAAGGAATCAGTATACACACACACACATACATACATACATACATACATACATACATACATACATGCATGCATGCATACACATACTTCCTAAGTTGTGTGAGGTTTGCACGCGTGCCCGAGAGTATTCCCTTGCTTTTGTCAATATGTGTATATATTCGTCTTCCAAAGACACCTGCATATGAGCCTGTGTGTATGCATGTGATTGGTTTGATCACTGCATTTGGCCATTATGTGCGAATGTTGTGTTTTTTTGTTTTTTTTTCGTGTGGGATTATAATGTAGACGGTTACACACCTGGCCCAGTGTCGGATCCTTTGGTTACGGCGCCAACGGTGACGTCGCTCCTCCTGGTCGTTCCTCCTGGGTCCAAGCGTGCCGCTCCAACCCCTTTGGTCAGATGATCACCAGCCTCGCCTTTCCTGACTCGCTTCCAATACCTGGTCACTAAAGCAACTATACCGATCTCCGGTCTGTCTACCCACGCTGTGTTTAGATCTTAGACAGACGGGACCAGCAGGGATCGGGGGCCGATACAAGTTGAGTCCGACGGGGTGGCAAAACACAAATAAAATAAAAACTCACGACACCAAACAAAATTGTTGATGGTAACAACCTTTTTATATCTTAAAGTCCGTTACATAAAAACAAAATTGTTCTCAATTCCCGACCCGCTCTGTGGACTATGGCACCAAGCTTCTATCACACAATAGGAAAATGTCGAATTACCTACTTTCTAGAATCATGTATGTATGTTTGGGTGTGGTTCAGTTCGACACTGGGGCTAATTTCTATCGATCATTCGCAGTTATTCTTCTCTCCGACTTGAGTTGTATTTCTTCTTCTTCTTCTGTTTAGACTGGTAGATTTCTTGTTTCAACCCAGTGGAAGATTTCTCTTCGATTCAGTGGAAGATTTCTTGCTTCGATTCAGTGGAAGATTTCTTGCTTCAATTCGGTGGAAGATTTCTTGTCTTCAACTTGGGCTGGAAGGATTTCTTGTTTCGAGGATTCTTCTGTCGTCCGAGGGTGAACTGCAACTCACGCCCAACCCTAACTCCAACTTCAACTCAACTTCAGCTCCAACTTCGGCTCCAACTCTTCTCAGGTTTTCAGGCTAATCTTCTTCTTCATCTACTTGGGCTGGAAGTTCTTCTGTCTTCGACTTGGGCTGGAAGTCCTTCTGTCTGAGGGTTCTTTTGCCCGCAAAGGGGCGAGTGAATCGGGTCTTATGTCCGCGTTCAGGATCTTCCCTGCCCGCGGTCCTTTGCAACTCAGCCCAACTCCGGCTGCAAACTCAAACTGATTTCTGTCGACTGGGGTCCTGCTTATATTGACGCCGCAACAAACTGGGGTGGGTCTGTCGGCGTCAGGGTTTTCTCGATAATTCCAAAAGTCGTATTAATTTTGACTTTTCCATTATCGTTATTGTTTTCACCCTACTTTCTCACAGAGCTCTTGGTGGGGCGGCGCATATCTATTTCTCTTAGTCTCTCTCTCTCATGTCAGGTGATCGCTCTCAACCAATCGTTCCCGATCGAACCTTTCTTTCTTCTTCTTTTCCGCAGCCCACGTGACCGCCTCGTCCAACAGTTATTGATCGAGGTTTTCTTTTCCTTCTTCTTCCGCGGTCACGTGATTGTATTCGACAATTGTTATTGACCGAACACCCTCTCCCTTTTGTTGGCGGGTGTGGTTACCTCGTGCTGGTTTTAAAAAAACAAAATCCGATTTCGCACCTTTTTGCACGTACGCAAAATGACAATTTTTAGCTTTCTTTTCACCTGGACTTTGTCAAACAGCCCGCCGCTAATTAGTCTTGACTTTAGAAAAGGTTCTTTTCCGCCTTCTTGGCGCCCTCTGTGGTCCAAAAACAATTGCTCTTCTTTTTTTACTTCTTTGTTTTACCTGATAGTCGAAAATCTTAATTATCTAGGTCGAAATATCTCTACTTTCTTAACGTGGGTGTCCAATTCTTAACAGGTCAATTCCGTATATCGTTTTCACCAGTCACTTCCCCCAACCCAAAGACACTTTCTCTCAGATCACAAATTTCGTTTCTATTGTTCAAAAAAAAAAAAAAAAAATTTCTCTTCCTCCAAATTGATAAGGGGTTTTTCCGCAAAGAGTCGGTCAGAGGCCTCTGACCGACATCTGGTCGATATCATGTCTTTTCCTTTCTTTCTCTTTTATTATTTCCAATTCTATTCTTCCCTTTGTTTCAAAAAAAAAAATAAAGTCGACCACACGCAGACCTATCTCTACCATCAACTGGGTCATGCGTCATACATTTTCTTTCTTTCTTTTTCTTTTCTTTCCTTCTTCTTTCCTTAGGATCGTCTAGTACATTCTTAGTGAATTATTTTCAACTCAGTTATTTTCCGTTTTAAAAAAATTAACAACCTGTTTAATAAACTGAATAAGAAAAAAATTAACTCATATTTCTATGAATATTTCCAATAAATGCAAGGTGCCATAATCCTCCCCTTTAACCGATTTGTCATTTACCCGTAAATGACACCTAAAACCCAATTACATCGTTTAACATGCACCATGCATTTGTCTCATGCAATTCTATTCTACTTTCTAACATGCAAGGGTAATGTTCTTTCCATTTTCTTTTGTTCTACATGCAATGAAATGTTCTTTTCATTTTCTTTTGTTCTACATGCAATGAAATGTTCTTTTCATTTTCTTTTGTTCTGCAGGCAATGTAATGTTCTTTTCATTTTCTTCTGTTCTACATGCAATGAAATGTTCTTTTCAATTTCTTCTGTTCTACATGCAATGAAATGTTCTTTTCATTTTCTTTTGTTCTACATGCAATGTAATGTTCTTTTTTCATTTTCTTCTGTTCTACATGCAATGAAATGTTCTTTTCATTTTCTTCTGTTCTACATGCAATGAAATGTTCTTTTCATTTTCTTTTTTGTTTTACATGCAAGGTAATGTGTGCGTGTGTTTGTAGGTGCAGATGTGTTCACTAGGGTTTGTTCTTCTTGGTCAATGTTTTTCCTCTCTGCCGTGGGCGGTTTTCCCTGCCGCACGTGGTGGTCTCACGCCAGCCTCCTCCATTGGTCTTTCAGCAATTTCTTCGCCAGTCCTGTCTGAGCAAGGAACACTGCTCGGCATCTCCCTCTCGAGTTGTTGCATGCTCACTAGACTGTCGTTCGCTAATCTTCTCTTACTCTTAATCTTCCATATTATTACACCCCGATGGCTACAACTAAGAATGTACCCATTACTATTGACCAACTTATCGCGATCTGCTCATCGTCTTCCCAAGCTACACCTTCGTCTCCCCAACGCACTTAACTTATCCCTTAAGTGATCCATATCGATCTTTTCTATTGGCTTCATTAATACTGGCATCTTATTTAAGGTGACATTAAGAATCTCTTCACTATCGGCTCCCATAATTCTGTACAATTGACTAAGCCTCTACCAATCATCTCTATGAGTGAGGCTTTTTTCTTCATACCTTTCTTCCATCTGGTAATAGGGGGCAATGAGATGGACACCCCAACCGCCGAACATCCCATGGGTAGCGACACCAGGGATAACGGTGGCCTTATTCTTAATGTCCTTGTGGACTCTCCCCACATACCCTAGACATGATATGTTTCTGGGTGGCTACTGCCCACACCCCGTCTGAAACACTGATAGCTTGTGGTAACATGAGTTTGTTAATACCTCTACTTGGCAGATTCTTTTGATTCCTTCTCCCTTCCTTCAAACAATTCTAGTATGCACAGTTTGCGGTTACCAGTTTTATAGATAGGGCTCAACGAGGTACAAGTCCCCAGGGTATCATCTCTACACCTTCTAGCTTCTTCAGCTGATAGCAACATGAATTTCGTTCTCCCTGAATTTAATGCTATGTAGTCTGCTTCCACCTTGTACCTAGCTATCATTCCTGAAAGGTAACAAATTTCTTGTTGTTATTCTTCACAATCACTTAGTCTCGCTCGACTCATCACTCAATCATTTCATAACTTTTTTTCTTAGTTCGGCTCTTCCCTCCTCTAACTAACCTCTAGCAGACAGAATGGTCTGGTCAGGTGTGCGTGGCGACCACTCTAAAGGTCGTACTTCATGACACCACTGGTGATCAATCAACAATGCCAATGATCTTCTTCCGTCCCTTGTGAGGTGCAGCCCGCGACTCCACATCTACCATAGTCAGCCAATAGGATTTTGGATGAGCCAGTGTCGCTATCTGTGACACTAAATGCTCCCTATTCTGCACAGCCCTTTTGTTCTACTGAGATTTGGGGGTTCTTCTCCCTCCCTGATCTCATCTTCTGAGGTGATTCCTGTTCAACCTCTAACCTTCTTTCTGTGTTTAATTCTCGTCCAGGAGGTTCCTTGTCCTCTTCTTCATCCCTTGATTCTTCTTCCTGTTTAGAGTCTTCGCCTTGAATGTCTTCGATACCTCTCGACTCTATGTCTAAACTTTTCTTGTTCCTTATCCTTTCCTTAAGCTGGGAAAGGGGTATTCGATCCTCCTCCTCCCACTCGCTGGACCCTTCGTCCTGTTCAGGGTGCCTCTTTTTTAAAGCCTTCGACTGCTTGTTTGGACCTCTTCGTCTTTTTCTTCCTTTTCTTCGGACATGCGATAGGGTCTTCTCTGCACTGATTCAGTCGACGACTGAACATCGCTAATCCCCGCTGAGGGTTCCAACTCCGTCACTCGGACTGCTTCGTCTATCTGGTCAAGTTGACCTATCTCCTCATCTTCTTCGGAGTCTTCCTCCGTCTCCATTCCTTCCGGTTCAACCAGAGTTACCTTCCTTTTCCTTGTCTTCTTAGGCCTCGGCTCGCTCATTTCTAGGTTAGCTTTTTCAGCCTTCTTCAGATCATTGGCATGAATCGTCCTGCCACTTGATCCCATATTACAACGATACTGGGCCCGTCTGCTCTACTATCCGGTAGTACGGCTCCCATCTCTGGTCCAGCTTTCCTTCTCTCTGGTGGATTTTATAGTAGACAGGGTCTCCAACCTTCAATTCTACCACCTTTCTTTCAGCATTCACCCTCTCATTTCTTTTCTTCTGGGCCCTCTTTATTCTTCTTCTGGCCTGTACGAATATCTTATGTTGCTGTTCCAGCAATAGTTGATGATGATCTTCTCCCATATACCTTCTTCGGGGCTTCAGTAGGTTATCTACTGGCAGGACCACGTCTCTGCCAAACAACAAAAAATAAGGAGAAAATCTGGAGGTTTCGTTTATCGTAAACCTACAGAGCCTGCGTCAAATACAAGTCCCAATTTCAATGTTTTTCTCTGACCAACTTGGCCAATACATCTCCCAAGGTTCTCTATGAAACCTTTCCACTTTAGCATTTCCCTGGGGGTGATATGGGGATGTTTTTATGTGCTCTACATTCAAACCTGTCAAAAACCTCTCTCATGATGCTGTTCACATTCTCCGTGCCATTATCTGTTACCAATTGCACAGGGCACCATACCTAGGGAAGATTTCGCTTATTATCAACCCCGGCCACAGTTCTGGCCTTCTTGTCTGGTACTGCAAATGCTTCAGGCCAATTTGTTAGCCAATCGACAAAACTCACTATATAGTTGTTTCCTTGTGCAGTTTCCCATATGGTCCTGATACATCCATACTCACTTTCTCGAAGGGGAAGTTTGGTACGTCTGTTTCCTCCAAGGGTGCCATTTCCTGCCTTCTGCTCTGCGACTGGCACACTACACAACTTCGAACATAGTTAGTGACTTCTCCGTACAGTTTGGGCCAATAGTACTTTCTTCCTATGAGATCACATGTCCTATCAATTCCCATGTGACCCAACCTCTCGTGGCACTGTTCAATATCTCTGGTCTTAAACTTTTTTGGGCACATACAACTTGGGTTTGACTTCTTCATCCCTTCCTGAGAGATAATACAGTCTTTCCTCTATTATGGCATACTTGGTGGTCTCTCCTGACTTCACCTTTTCTCTCAGAGCAGCTATTTCACTGTCTGCTTGCTCCTTCTCAATTCCTTCTGTCCAGTAAGGATCGGTTATTATCTGGGCGTCCCCTTCTTCGTCCGATTCTAATATAGGGCGATCTTTTAGCTTATTAGAGTTAATTACTCCTATTCTATAGGCTTTATCATCTACTCCCTGTTCTACCCTTACAGATCTTTCTTCCAGTTGTTTCGGTATTCTTGAGAGTAAATCTGCGCACGTGTTTTCCTTTCCTGCCAAATACTCTATCTTACAGTGGTAGCCACTAACTTAAGTGCCCACTGTTGAATTTTCTTATTATTTGTCCACTCTGCCTGCAATAGATACTGCAGAGGCTTGTGGTCCGTCTTTATAGTGAAGACCGCACCATTTAAATAGTAGTCCAGCTTTTGAGAGCATACATGATAGCATATGCTTCCCTCTCTATTACTGGCCACCTCTGTTGTGTCTCTGAGAGCTTATGGGAGAGGAAGTATATCGGTACTTCCTCTGGTATGCCTGGCACTGGTCCTTCCCTATCAGGACACGGCTGGGTAAGTACTGCCCTACACACTGCTCACTGGCATCCGTGTATAATATCATGGGCTTGCTGAGGTCTGGATACGTCAGCAGTGGAACGGTCGTCAACTGTTCCTTTAGCGAATCAAATGCTCGTTGACAGTCCTCTGTCCACTTGAACCTAGCGTATTTCTTCGTCAGGGCCACTAGCGGTATGGCAATTCTTGAAAATGCCGGGACGAAGCGCCGGTAGTAGCCTATAGCTCCTATAAAACCTCTTACCTGCCTCACTGTCTTAGGCTCTGGCATTTCCTTATGACCTTTACCTTATCCATGTCGGGTTTAATACCGTCTCCGTTTATGACGAAGCCTAAATACCTAGTTTCTTCCCTCAGAAACTGACACTTTGACAATTTCAATTTTAATCCGTGTTTCCTCAACCTTCCCAACACCTGTCTTAAATGAAAAAAGTGTTGTTCCACTGTCTCCGAAAATATCAAGATATCGTCCAAATACGCCATGGCAAAGCTCTCGTATCCTCCTAACACTATTGACATTAGCTGTTGGAAGACTCGGGGCATTAGCTAAACCGAATGGCATCACTCTGAACTGAAACAGTCCCAGGTGACACGCGAATGTGGCCTTCTCCTTGTCAGCCTCATCCAGGGCTACCTGCCAATACCCGGACCTCAAGTCCAACGTAGAGAAGTACTTTGCCTTCCCTAATAATGCCAAAATGTCGTCTATCAATGGCAATGGTTTTCTACACAGAAACGGTGGCCGCCATCTTTCTTACCTACTATCACTATTGGGAAGCTCAAGGAGAGATCGATCTTTCGATCATCCCAGCTTCCAACATTTCCTCTACTGCCTCTTCTACAAGGGGTCTTTTATGTATAGGTGTTCGGTAGGGTTTTAATCTCACAGGGGGTGGTCTCCGGTGTCGATTTTCATTTCGACTGTGTGGGTCTGACCTAGTTCCTTATCTGACTGGGCTACCACATCTCGATTGTTCCTTAACAGACCCCCACTCTGGTTCTAAATTGATCCGGTGCTAATATATCCTCATCTAAGATTCCTTTTGTTTGCTCTACTAGCTTCCTTCGTTCCTCCTCGAATCTCACCTGATTCAGAGTTCGTAGGGGAAGTGCTCTCCCTATCTTCTCCCCTCTCCTAACCTTGATAGTCTTTTTGGGCCTGGTTCACCATCATAATGGGCACCAACTCGGCTGCCTCCACTACCGTTTCGCACAGGGTTACCTCGCCATCTTCTAGGCCCTTTCCTTCTACAGGGACCAACTGCAGAGGTCCTCTCCGTACTTTTTTTCTGACATTAGCCTACCCTTTCCCGACACTGCGGTCCTAGGAGGTAACTTTACATCTTCCTCCACCACTATGGTTATCTCTTCCTCTGGTGGGCATCCCAATGGCGTTCTCTCGCCGTTCACCACCAACACAGTAGGATTAAACTCGATCTGGGCCTTCTGGCTCCGGAGCCAATCTTCTCCCAAGATTGCCTCTGTACACAGGTCGGGGTTACGTAAAAATTTTGGGTGCTTTTCACCCTCCCAATCCTCACCGGGGAGCCTCACCATCCCTTTTATCTCCAGGGGGCCCCATCTGCTTGCGTGATCTCTATGTCCGCTTCCCTGTAACCTTCTCTTCCGTTTCACCTGCCCTGTATGTCTCTCTCTCATCAATGACACAGATGCTCCTGTGTCCACCAAAGCCCTCATCTCTCTACCACCTATCTCTGCTCTACAGGATAGTTCTCTCTCTTGCGTTAGCGAAGAGAACACCTGGGCTTTCTTCTTCCTGGGTCCCCACCTTTGGGTTAACCCAGCCATAGGCGCCGGTAGTAATAAATCACCTTCATTTTTTTTTATGAGGTGGAGTTCTGCGCCCCTGCACCTGGGCGACCCCGGCCGGACCTCTCCCGGTCTCCCCATGGCCGTTTCTAAGAATACAGTTTCTTTTCAGGTGTCCTGGCCTCCTGCAAAACCAGCACCTTCTTGCTGGACAGCTTGCCGCAAAGTGGCCCGCCCGACCACATGTCCAACATTTTGCTCTTTCCCTTTTTAACTGGGTTGGCCTTGTGTCTATCCTCGGGGAACCTGTCCCCTATCCAAGCGGTTCGCCCACCCACTGGTCCAAGCCTTTATTTCTCTCCTTTTAACTGGGCCACCCCTCCCTCTTAATTCTGGGGTGGCCTGCTGGCTTTTCTTGGGCTCGGCCTTCTTTGTTAATATTGGTGGGGCACCCTTCCTCAGCCCGCACCACTTGGCCAGGTGTCCTTTCTTACCACACCTGGTGCATCTGTCCTGATTGAAGTCTGGGGGCAATCCCCACTTCGTCGGACATTCCGCCGCCCTGTGGTCCTCGTACCCCACAGGTCCAGCAGACCAGCCCATATCGACCCGGCGTGGGCTTATAAAAGCCATGCCTGGTCGACCATGCCCTTCTATTGGGGTCCTCCTCCCATATTTCTGCCCGATCCACCTCTTCCTTAACCCTCTGATTCCATACGGGGGTTCTTCCGCCTACCCCCTTCTTCCAGCCTCCTGACTTGGTGTCTGCTTCTTCCCACACCTCTTCACCTTATCCCATACCCCTGGCTCTCTCTGGCCAGCTCTATCGCTGCCGACAGTCCGAGCGGTCCCTCTTTCAGGACGTCGTGCCGAACACGCTCATCACTCAGAGCTTCCACATACAGGTCCGCCAGTTGGGCCTGCATGACTGCGTTGTCCCTGACCACCTCGGGGAATGCTAATGACGATAGCCTTCCTGCTCGGGCCCCCAATTCTCCCGGGGTCTCCTCCGAAGCTGTGTTAGTTTTAAAAGGGCCCCCTCATGGCCTCTATGGCCATACCTTCGTCGGCGAATTCTTTGGTCAGCAGTTTTTTTTTTCTTCCCAAGCCAAGGGGTTGGTTCTCCACGAGCCCCCTTACGAACTCCGACGCTTTTCCCCTTTGTGGCATCGTATGCCAGGTACAGGGTTTCCTGGTCCGAGAGCTCGTAGATGGTTCGGCTCTTTTCGAGGATTGTCAGCCAGTTCCTGAACTCCTTCCCACTACCATCAAACACTGGGACCCTCGGTCCACCCAACAGCTTCCTTAGATCCACTGACAACCCCCGCCCTACTTCTTCTTCACCCCCCACTGCTCTATCCGACTCATAATCTGACATGTCTACAGAGAGCAACAATCGAGGTAGGGAAATAAACAAGGTGTCCTACCTTACAGACGACTCTGTTCCTTCTTTTCCTTTGGTCCCGGGTCGTTCTGAGTTCTGTCTGAATTTTCAGCAACGGCGGTCGATCGTGGTCTTCTCAGGGTTGAAATCTCTCGGTCACCACGGCACCATATGTGACGTGGTTGTCTCAGGGTTGATCCTGGTCACGGCACCACTTGTGACGGTTACACACCTGGCCCAGTGTCGGATCCTTTGGTTACGGCGCCAACGGTGACGTCGCTCCTCCTGGTCGTTCCTCCTGGGTCCAAGCGTGCCGCTCCAACCCTTTGGTCAGATGATCACCAGCCTCGCCTTTCCCGACTCGCTTCCAATACCTGGTCACTAAAAGCAACTATACCGATCTCCGGTCTGTCTACCCACGCTGTGTTTAGATCTTAGACAGACGGGACCAGCAGGGATCGGGGCCGATACAAGTTGAGTCCGACGGGGTGGCAAAACACAAATAAAATAAAAACTCACGACACCAAACAAAATTGCTGATAAAAAGGGTAACAACCTTTTATATCTTAAAGTCCGTTACATAAAAACAAAATTGTTCTCAATTCCCGACCCGCTCTTGGACTATGGCACCAAGCTTCTATCACACAATAGGAAAATGTCAATTACCTACTTTCTAGAATCATGTATGTATGTCGGAGTGTGGTTCAGTTCGACACTGGGGCTAATTTCTATCGATCATTCGCAGTTGATTCTTCTCTCCGACTTGAGTTGTATTTCTTCTTCTTCTTCTGTTTAGACTGGTAGATTTCTTGTTTCAACCCAGTGGAAGATTTCTTGCTTCGATTCAGTGGAAGATTTCTTGCTTCGATTCAGTGGAAGATTTCTTGCTTCAATTCGGTGGAAGATTTCTTGTCTTCAACTTGGGCTGGAAGGATTTCTTGTTTCGAGGATTCTTCTGTCGTCCGAGGGTGAACTGCAACTCACGCCCAACCTAACTCCAACTTCAACTCAACTTCAGCTCCAACTTCGGCTCCAACTCTTCTCAGGTTTTCAGGCAATCTTCTTCTTCATCTACTTGGGCTGGAAGTTCTTCTGTCTTCGACTTGGGCTGGAAGTCCTTCTGTCTGAAGGTTTTTTGCCCGCAAAGGGGCGAGTGAATCGGGTCTTATGTCCGCGTTCAGGATCTTCCCCTGCCCGCGGTCCTGCTGCAACTCAGCCCAACTCCGGCTGCATCTCCAACTCAAACTGATTTCTGTCGACTGGGGTCCTGCTTATATTGACGCCGCAACAAACTGGGGTGGGTCTGTCGGCGTCAGGGTTTTCTCGATAATTCCAAAAGTCGTATTAATTTTGACTTTCCATTATCGTTATTGTTTTCACCCCTACTTTCTCACAGAGCTCTTGGTGGGGCGGCGCATATCTATTTCTCTTAGTCTCTCTCTCATGTCAGGTGATCGCTCTCAACCAATCGTTCCCGATCGAACCTTTCTTTCTCTTCTTTTCCGCAGCCCACGTGACCGCCTCGTCCAACAGTTATTGATCGAGGTTTTCTTTCCTTCTTCTTCCGCGGTCACGTGATTGTATTCGACCAATTGTTATTGACCGAACACCCTCTCCCTTTTGTTGGCGGGTGTGGTTACCTCGTGCTGGTTTTAAAAAAAAACAAAATCCGATTTCGCACCTTTTTGCACGTACGCAAAATGACAATCTTTTAGCTTTCTTTCACCTGGACTTTGTCAAACAGCCCGCCGCTAATTAGTCTTGACTTTAGAAAAGGTTCTTTTCCGCCTTCTTGGCGCCCTCTGTGGTCCAAAAACAATTGCTCTTCTTTTTTACTTCTTTGTTTTACCTGATAGTCGAAAATCTTAATTATCTAGGTCGAAATATCTCTACTTTCTTAACGTGGGTGTCCAATTCTTAACAGGTCAATTCCGTATATCGTTTTCACCAGTCACTTCCCCAACCCAAAGACACTTTCTCTCAGATCACAAATTTCGTTTCTATTGTTCAAAAGAAAAAAAATAAAAATTTTCTTCACCCAAATTGATAAGGGTTTTTCCCCGCAAGTGTCGGTCAGTGGCCTCTGACCGACATCTGGTCGATATCATGTCTTTTTCCCTTTCTTTCTCTTTTATTATTTCCAATTCTATTCTTCCCTTTGTTTTAAAAAAAAAAATAAAGTCGACCACACGCAGACCTATCTCTACCATCAACTGGGTCATGCGTCATACATTTCTCTTTCTTTCTTTTTCTTTTCTTTCCTTCTTCTTTCCTTAGGATCGTCTAGTACATTCTTAGTGAATTATTTTCAACTCAGTTATTTTCCGTTTTTAAAAAAAAATTAACAACCTGTTTAATAAACTGAATAAGAAAAAATTAACTCATATTTCTATGAATATTTCCAATAAATGCAAGGTGCCATAGTATTTAGTTCTGGTTTAAATTTGTTTATGAAGTTTTTTTTTTTATTGTATTGGTAGGTTAGGATATGTGTCTGTTTGATATATTGTCATAATTTTAAATTTACCCTGGTTACATCTGAAAATGTCTTGTAATAAAAAAAAACGTTTTCTGTTGTCTGGTAATTTTATGCTGCTTTTGTGTAGGGAGACCCTGTTGTTCAGTTGTTGACTGATACCTATATATGACTTCTTGCATTTTGTGCATTTGAGTACATAAATCACATTTTTAGAGTTGCAGTTTAAGTTTTTATTTATCATGAATGTTATTTTGGGGGTTTCAAAAGTGTAGGAGTTTCCTTCTATAATGATGTCACAAACCCCACATCTATTTTTTTGCTGCATTTTCTGACTCCCTGTATTGTGTGTTGGTTAAATTTGGATGAGGTTAATATGCGTTTCAGGTTTTTAGATTGGCGTTTGCTTTTAATTATTTTGGTTGATTTTACTATATTTTTCAGCTATTATTCTTGCTAAGTACGTCTAGATTTTTTGTCATTTCTGTAAATAGTTCTGGATTGTTTTTGTTGTATGCTGAGACATGTGTTAGTGTTTGTTCGACATTACGTTTCTTTTTTATTTTGAAGTTGCTCTAAAGGAATTTTTTGCGATTTCAAAACCTTTGTTCATTTGTGTGTGGGGTAGACTCTTTTTTTTAGATTTTTATGTAGTTCTTCTAGGCCGTTTTTTCGGAGGTGTTTAACAGTCATTGCAGTACAATCCCTACGTGCTAGAGAATAGGGGATTGCTTTCACGCAGCTTTTTGGGAGTTAGCTCTTGAAATAAAGATATTGTTGGGTGTCTGTATGTTTGTGGTAGATATCTGTGATTATGTGGTTGTTTCTATTTCTAATGAGTATATCTAAAAATGGTAATTTGTTGAAATTATATTCTTGCGTGAATTTTATTTTGAAGTAGAGTGTGGAATTGGTTAATATCACCCCATGGGGATTTCCAGAAAATGAAGCAATCATATAAGTATCGTTTCAATATATATATATATATATATATATATATATATATATATATATATATATATATATATATATATATATGCGTGTGTACGTGTGTGTTTGTGTGTGTGTATAATATATACACAGTTACTTTACAATACAATGTGTGTTAAAGAAAGTAGACATCAAATAAAAATTGTAATGGCCACCTGTATGGTGTCAGACACAGTGTGACGTCAAAAGAGTTTGCGGAACATTTCATTATAAACAACTTTAATATCAATGAACATTTTTCGGTGCATATTTTTTTTAAAATAAATATCTTATATCCCCCAACCTCTGACCTTTAAGATGCACGTGCATTGTTACTTATGCAAACTACTCGCGACCCATCCGGAGGGGATTAACAGATTGAGAGGAGAGTTCCATAGGATTTATACTAAGCTGTTTTATTAATTCCTCTTAGTAACTAATATCTTTTCTCATTTGAAAAGACTTGTGTTCGCTTACAAACTAGACACCTGGGTGCCAGATTTTCTGACCAATCGATGTTGATTCCGCAGCGATTTCTTTATTGTTACGCCACGAAAATGAGCCGTTCTTAAACAGAATTCTTGCAGGTGATGAAAAATGCATAATTCATGATAACGCTCGATGTAAACGAGCCTGAAAATAGGCTTGTGATTATGCAGACCCCGTGAGTAAACCGAGATTACAACCAATGTATCTGTTGTTGTTCGTTTGATGGGATTGCAGAGCGACAATTCACTTTGAGGGTTTTTTTTTTCTCGGAGTAAAAGAATACCTGGAAAGAAATATTGTGACCAACACACCAATTACAAAGCGGTAATTCATGAAAAAAGACCGAATTCTGAAAATCGAAAAGGTGTCATTATACACCACGACAAGGCAAGACCGCAAATGTTGCAAAACAGAACTTGCAGAAGCTTAAAAATTGAAATGGGAAAACCCTCCAACACCTACCATGTGTTTTTGATTTGTCTCATTCGGAGTTTCATTTGGTACGTTCTTCAAAGAGGAATTGAAATGACAATAGATTGACTCAATCGAAAACTCAACCACTAATCTTCTACGAAAATGACATTAACAGGCTTAAAGAAATACGAGAGAGTGTATTGTTAAAAACAATAGAAAATATGCTTTTGGCCAATAAATATTTTTGTCAGTCAAATACATGGTCTCCTTGTTACACACACACACACACACACACACACACACACACACACACACACACATATATATATATATATGTTTGTGTGTGTGTGTGTGTGTGTGTAACAATGGAAACTATGCATTTGATAACAACACACACACACATATAAATGTGTTTATGCCTGTGTGTGTATACTTGTGTGTGTGTAACTGTGGAGTCTATTCAGTTGACTTGCAAAACACACATATGTGCGTGTGTGTCTGTGTGTGTATGTTTGAGTGTGTCTGTAACAGTGGATGCTATGCATTTGACTAACAACACAGACACGTACATATATGTGTGCGTGTCTGTGTGTGTATGTTTGTGTGTGTGTAAGAATGGAGACTATTCCGTTGAATAACAACGCACACACAGAGATGTATATGGCTTCATCTAACATAAAAATTATAAATAAATTTAATGTTAATTGCATTTTTGCAATTTTCACATAAACTTTCTACTCGCTCTCATCAACATGAGATTAGATGCATCATATTTAGTAAGTTTTATTGAAAAATATATATATATATATATATATATATATATATATATATATATATCCATGGTGATATTGAGATAAGCTCGGTCTTATATAAACAAGTATTTCTATAACTAAATAATATTTTTAGAGGTTAAATTGATTTAATTTTTACGGCTTTTCAATATTTTTTCAGGTTGAAATCCATAAAATATTTTTTTTTATTGTAAGAATTTTTGGGTGATAATAATAATATTAATTTAAAATATAATCCCTACTAACTAACCCGTAGTTTGGGGATATTTGTGGGTAAGTGAATATAACGAATCCGAGTGGAATTAGATCCAAACACTCTGATTTCCAATTAATAACAGTTATGTATTACTCCACCCGCACATCCAAGTTTACAACACCTTGTATTCACAAGCGGTCAACCATCGAAGTACTTACCAGACTCGATTTTGGTTAACGTCGGTGATTGTACGGGAACTTTTGTTTATTGAAATCCTGGCAGAATAAGCATATTCTTGACTTTATTTTATTCGTAGTTAGGCTATAAACTTTACATTTAACACCCACTCTTATATGGCTTTACCAACAGATTTTACGCTGCTTTTGTCACGTTGATCTCGGGTCACTATCTGCTGAACTTCTTTTAATTGAGAAAACACAAGTTTAGTCCGAATTCCACTAATTATTTATGTATATTTATTTATTTTACATTTAATCGTTTTATAGAGCATTAGATGTGCTCATTGAGGCAGTATGCATAAAAGGGACATATTATCGTAAAGAAAACATATTTGAATCATAGACAAAACATAGATATAGAATGTAAACTAATAGGTTGTATGGAATTTAAAGAAAAACAACACTCCTAGCAGACGCCTGCGCACAAGAAGGTTTTTTAAAAAAATACTTAGCAGATAGAATAACATGAGGCTGAACAAGTAATAAAAACAATGACAAGCGAAGGAGTTGCAAATGAGTTGTAAAATAAACCTTCGTAGTTTTGACGTAAAATATTTTTTTTTTTAGAAATGCCACATGTGGTTAACATGCAGAGAAAAGAACTGTGCCGAGAGCGAAATAGCTCACACCGAACGCATATATCTGCGCACGTGTGCACGAATAACACGCGCGGATACGCACGCGCGCACACGTTGTGAATGTTACGAAATAAAAAAAAAAGCAGCTTCCTAATCACCCGCACAATGGGATCCAGTAACCGTACACGTTCAAATGAGTCTGTAAACGAAAATACGTTGGAAGATGATGGACCGCCAACTGGTGACGTGTTCTGGCAAACTTCGAATTAATGTCTGCACGCGCCAGCGAAGGAAATGGCGGTTGATTCTGACAAAAAAATTAACAAAAAAAAAAATGTTAACAAAATAAATAAAGTTCTAAACACATGAAAAAAAATAAAAAACGGATAAAATGTTATAAAAAAATAATGAAAATAAAAGCAAAGCCTTTTAACCTTCCAGATGAATAGCCTTATCAATAGAATGAAGTTTCAAACACTTAGTTTTTCTATGAATAAATGTATAGTGTTTTCTTGTCATTACTTAGTGGGTCCGCTAGAGAACGAATGATTACAAGTATCTGCAAACATCTGTCCTTCCCTACACTGAGGCGATCCTGAGGAAATTAAAACTTCAAGCAGGATTTAAGATTGGCGGTCACAATCTTAGCAACATACGATATGCCGATGTCACTGTGTTGATAGCATTTACAGAAAGGAAACTGTGGGAATCCCTAAAGAAGGCCGTGAACGAAAGCGCAAAACAATGAAAAAAACATCAATTTTAAGAAAACAGAAGGTATCGATGTCAGCAAAAGGAATAGCCGAACAGGAGAACTACGAACCCGACATGTTAGAATGAAACAAGTACGAAAAATTAAATACCAAAGTTCTGTTTTAACACAGGACGAAATATGTGAGACCGAAATCCGAAGGTGAATTGGAATCGCGAAATATGCCTTCCAAAAGCTAAACAAAGTATTAAAAAAAGGAAAATATGATTAAAACAAACAAATGAATGCTGAACTGCTATGTGATATAAATCCTCTGATAGGGCAATGAATGATGTAAAGTTGGCTCCCAGTGTCGCGCCAGGAAATTTTTCTCCCCAGAATCGATCCTGCAAATCTACAAATCAACCATTCGCCCTTCCATGGAGTATTGCTGCCATATATTGACTGGAGCCCATTCTGTTTACCTCGGGGTTCTTGATAAGATCCAGAGACAGATATGCAATATGCCCTGATCTGGCATCTCTTCTGCAGTCGCTCTCTCACAGACATGCCGTCGCCTCTCTCTGTCTGTTTTACATATACTTTCATGGCAATTGCTCCGATGAGCTGCATTCGCTGGTTCCCAGACTTCGCGAATTCAAGCGTCCTACGAGGCTGGCATCCCGCTCCCACCCTTTCAATGGTGAAACTATTAAATGTAGGCGTCTCTTCTACTCCAATAGCTTCATATCTCGCAACTCTCGCCTGTTGAACTCACTACCCTATTCCTGTTTCCCTGATAGCTATAATCACCAAATATTCAAATGTGATGTCAATCGACATCTCCAGTTGCCTTGATCTGTCCACAATCCTTCTACCCATCCTTTCCTCTATCATTTCTATCTCTCTCGCTCCAAATCCTCTATAACCCCTTGCATGCTAGTGGCTTCCTGCCTTGCTATCGGTGAAATGCTTTGAAAAAAAATTGTGAGAGCTGAAAGGAGACATTAGACAACAGAGATGTGGTTCTAACGACTTAGGAAGTGTAATAACAGACAACAGAAATTGTGACACCGAAATCCGAAGTCGCATTGGAATAACGAAAGTAGCTTTCCAAAAGCGGAACAAAGTATTAAGAAAAAGGAAAACGTTGTTAAAAAACAAACAAATGAATGCTGAACTGCTATGTGATATAAATCCTCCGATAAGGGCAATGAATTCTGTATAACTTTGAAAGGAGACATTAGAAAACTGTAGTGTCATTCTAAATATTTAGGAAATTATATAACAGACGACAGAAAATGTGGCACCGAAAACCGAAGGTTCATTGGAATAATAAAAGATGCCTTCTAAAAGCTAGACAAAGTATTAAAATACATGAAAATGACAGTAGAAACAACGTGTACAAAACATTTATGTAATATCATACCATATATATGGCAGTGAATGCTACTCTCACATGAAGAAGAAATTCAGGCAACATAAAGTTGGTACTACAGAAGGATGCTGAGAATACCATTGAGTGAACATGCAAGTAATGAGAATGATATAAGGTTTAAAACACCTAAACTTTCGATCGGAAAGAGAGAGTTAAATTTGCAAGATATGTCGAGGAATGAGGACTTTGAGAATTTGGTATTCACTGGACCAATGGAAGGTGAGAGGGACAGAGGAAAACATCGAACCATCCACTTAATTAGCTCGTATGGATGGTCATTTTTGTTATTTAAATTATTATTTCGGGAGCAGGATTTCAGTTTCCGAAGGAGCCATGTGAAGAGAATACGGTGGGATCTGGAAGGTTTCCAATTTCAAATCTTTAAGGCTCTGCGATGTCTGTTTTGCAATATGCGTTCTTGTGTTTGGCCGTGTTGTTATCCTATTGAACACTTGTATCCCCACGACGAAACAACTACCCTGGGTTTTATGGCAGCACCTCCAAGAAACTGGGATACAAGGAGACAATAATATAACAACACTCAGAAAAAAGCTTCACTCTGCCTAACCTAGATGAAAGGATTATCGAACAAAATACAAAAGATTTGTGGTCTCTATAAAATCACGGAGACACGGTGGAGTAATGGATAGCGGCTTGGATTGAGGAATCGGAGAACCGAGTTCGAATTCCAGTCGAATCCATTACATTCACTTACGTGCTAATACCCTTGGGAAACGTGTGAATCCTATTCTTCTCCCTCCAGATATGGGTAAATAACAGGACAGACTAGGTTCTATAGCCTGGATGGCAACTGGTCTAGGAGAAGGAAAACTCTGAATTCAAAACCTGCGGAGGGTGAATGGAGTCTCTCTGAGCCTTGGTAGGCAATCCATTTAGTGATGGTGTCACGATAAAAACACCCTTGATAGCCCTAGCGAAGCATCAAGAATTCAGCCATTTGACAAGATTATGAACTACACCAATCAAAGTATTAGCTATGACAGATAAGGAATACTGGAAAGGTGTAGTGAGTTCAATCTCGGCTGAGGCCGCAAGATGATGATGATAAAATCACGACGACGTTCGAATATGGTTCGATAATTTTGCAGACACTTCATCTGGGTAAGATCTCTTAAAGAGGAGAACATGACTAAGGACTGTGTGTATGCAATACCGTGTAGCTCTTTATCTATTTTAGCCTGTGCTCACCCTAGATTTGCTAGTCCAGAAGCAGCAAAACATCGCTAGCACAGAATGCTCCTATCACGCTGCTTAATTATAAGGATAATTTTTGGTTTGTGAGCTTCCTTTAAGTGAGGATTCTTGGAGACACCGCTAACAATTAGCCATTTCCTTCCAGTCCTTAATTTATTCTCAACACAATGAGTCTCGTTGTACTTATTGATAATGCTACGAATTGTCGATCTAGGGCTATTTAAACGCTTGGAAAATCTTGTATATCCATCACCCTGTTTGTATGCGTCAACTATCTTCATTCTGAGCCTCTTGTCAAGTTGCGACTTCGTCGCCATGGTGGCAAAATGAATAGATTATCGCGTTATCTGACACTCGCATATTGTCTTCTTCATCAACTTGTAGAATGTTAAAGAATCAGGTCAATATTATTTCATTTTCAATTAGTGTTAGTATTGAATATCATGTTAAGAAAAAAAGTATTATAATTGCCAGAGAGCAATGTGTGAAAAATTTTGTATATATATATATATATATATATATATATATATATATATATGTTATGGTCCGGTTCCTTGTACTACGGTGATAGTCCAAGGTAGAACCAATAAAAAAGAACTCGAACACAGCTATTTTACAAACAGGAATATATACAGAGAAGTAGGAAGTGTTAGTACGAACAATCAGGTTTAGTAGTAATTGTCTGACTGCGACTCTGTTTCGGACTGCCTCTGACTCGACTGACTGACAGACTCCTGACAGACTTCACTCCAGACTTAAGATTGAACAGTATTTAGTCACTCGCCCCACGAGGGCATCATCTGGCTTCAAGGCCGGTTTTACGTGGGATCTCCGAGCCCGTGGGATCGGCCAAAAATATGCCCTTTGAACCCGTATACACGGGTTCAGGGTCGGTTTACCTCACCGAAAGAGACTCCACCCTTCGGTGTAGCCTCGTTCGGGTTCCTCCCCGCCATATGGCAGAGAGGTCAACCGAACCGCCGATCGCCCGACTTCAGACTGAACGGTAATTAGTCCCCCTCCCCCATGAGGGCATCATGTGGCATAAGGCCGGTTTAACGTGGGATCTCCGAACCCGTGGGATCTCCGAGCCCGTGGCCTCAGCAAAAAATGTGCCCTTTGAACCCGTATAAACGGTTTCAGGGTCGGTTTGCCTCCCCGAAAGAGACTCCGCCGTTCGGCGTAGCCTCGATCGGGTTCCTCCCCGGCCAAAAGCAGAGACTCAACCGATCAGACGGTCAGCCGGTCGCCCGACGTCAGATTGAACAGTATTTAGTCACACCCCCTGGAGGGCATCATGTGGCACAAGGCCGGTTTAACGTGGGATCTCCGATCCCGTAGGTTCGTCCAAAAATATGCCCGTTTGAACCCGTATAAACGCGTTCAGGGTCGGTTTACCTCCCCGATAGAGACCCCGCCCTTCGGCGTAGCCTCGTTCGGGTTCCTCCCCGCCCGAAGGCAGAGAGTTCAACCGATCAGCCAGTCAGCCGGTCGCCCGACTTCGGACTGAACGATATTCAGTCACCCTCCCACGAGGGCGTCATGTGGCACAAGGCCTTTTTAAATATACCCAGTTGAACCCGTATAAACGGGTTCAAGGTCGGTTTACCTCCCCGAAACACAATCCGTCCTTCGGCATAGTTTCCTTCGGGTTCCTCCCTGCCCGAAGGCAGAGAGTACAACCGGTCAGCCGATCAGCCGGTCGCCCGACTTCGTGCTAAACTCTCTGCTTCCTCTTGAGGCGCAATATTCATTACGCATGGAATAGTCCATTATGTTATTATGGGTAAGGTCCCATAACAATATTATATGCGCGGTACTTATTAGAAAGCGCTCAATATCAGAGATACTGCTAACATATTTGGTTGGATTGATGTGAGTTTGTGACCTTGGGTTTCACGTCAATCCAACCATATCTATCTATCTATCTATCTATCTATCTATATATATATATATATATATATATATATGTGGGGGGGTTATAGGAATGTTTTATTTTACAAACACATTCAGCACATACATACACCCATACATTTAATTGTTTAAGTTTAAATTTGAAAGTTTTAGTTTTAGTTTAAAGTTAAAATAAAACAATTTTTGATGATGACTAAAAGTTTAGCGAAAACCGCTCCGGCCAACTTGTGCTGATAGTGCATGAAAATTAAAATATACCTATAACTATCTCTTTTTCTCTATCTACCAATATATATATATATATATATATATATATATATATATATATATATATTGGTAGTCACAGACAGAATGTTTCGCTGTTTCACAGCTCATCAGTGTGGCTAGACATCCGATTGCCTAAAGCTGGTATCAGTCGGAAATTCTACTCTTAATCCAGTGCCGCACGGTAGGGATGAAGGTGAATTTGGAGGTAATTATTTTTAGAAAAATACGCTTGTGACTGGAGAACATAATTCCTCTTAACAAAGAGTATTGCATCAGCATAAGTAATAGTCGCAGTTTACAAATTTACTCCCCCCCCCCAGGTGAGCTCAACCGAAAAAGTCTTTTTCAGGAGCATGCATATGTTGTCATCCACAGACATAATGTTTCGCTGTTTAACAGCTCATCAGTGTGATTAGACATCCGTTTGCCTAAAGCCAGTATCAGTCGGAGTTTCTACCACTAAGCCATTGGCGCAAGGCAAGTATGAAGATGAATTTGGACGTATTTATTTTTAGATAAATACGCCAGTGAGTGACTGATGAACTCGATTCATTTTAATATTTCAAATTATGCTATATTTACGAGTTAAAGTCAGGGATAGAGCGTATGTTAATATAAAATTAGTCATTGAGGTCAACATCCAGCCTGATAGCCTCTTTCATGTAGAAACGCCATCTTCATGCCATAATGCTGTCTTAAAGAATATCCATTTCGTCTTAGTATCTTCAATGCCTTTGGTGTGATGACTAAATATTTCTTTGGAAGATACATATCAGTTGTTTAAAGTAAAACCTTTTTGAATACTAAGCTACAAACTCACTGATGAAACTACCTGCATTAACAAGATCTGGCGTCAAGAAATAAGATTGAATTGGGTTGTCCGGAAAGTTCTTACTGACTTTTGGTCGTTCATATTCCAACACGTTAGAACACGTCAAACATATCGACAGATATAATATGCATACTTTTCGGACTAGAGTACACTTCAAGCTATATCTTGAGAAAGAAAGTTTAAAATTATTTAATCTGTGTTAATTTTGCATTTCTATGAAAATGGAAGATTATAAGGTACATTTTAGATACTTGATTTTTTTTTTTTTACCATAAAGGCAAACATACCTGGCAAGCAACAATAATGATTTGTGCTGTATACGGTGAAGGTGCTTTGGTTGGCAGCACTACGGAAGTGGTTCACCAGATTTAGAGTTGGTGATTGTAGACTTGTTGAATAACGCCCAGGCAGACTCCCCAACTAAAGATGATGACCAAATCAAGATATTGACTGGGAATAAATTGCATTACACAACGCGGGAATTGGCAGAACCACTAAACTTATAGAAATTCACCATCCATGAGCACTTTGTGAATCTTGGGTAAATTGCTGTGATGATCTGAGAAAAGAATATTTTGGATCGCATTTCATCTGTAATTTTCTGTACAAACGCAATGAAGAAACACTGTTTTTGAAGCAAATTGTGATGGGTGATAAGAAGTGGATCGTTTACAAAAATATTTCCCGAAAAATGTCTTGGGGTTATTGACATGATCCAACTTTACCTACCTCAAATGCAGGTGTTCATCCTAAGAAAGTCATGCTGTGCATCTTGTGGAATTGAAAAGGAATCCTGTACTACGAGATTCTTCCAGTTAATCAGTGTTATGGAGTGGTTTCACAGTGGAGGATTGTAATTGTACTAAGTCGGTCCTAAAATAGGTTCGACGTACAAAACGTTAGGAACTTGATATAATAGGTAATGACTCATAGTAATCTAGTTGTGGTCGCTGATACTTTCGTATTCGACTAACTGTCGTCCAGCATAGACTGACTGACCGACCCACTGGGCGATATTCAGTCACCCTCCCTCCCAGGAAGGCAACATGTGGCACAAGGCCGGTTTAACGTGGGATCTCCGAGCCCGTGGGCTCAGCCAAAAAAATATGCCTTTAAAACCCGTTTTAGGGTCGGTTTACCTCCCGAAAGAGACTCCGCCCTTCGGCGTAGCCTTGTTTAGGTTCCTCCCGCCTGAAGGCGGAGAGTTCAACGGGTCAGCCGGTCGTCCGGACTGAACGCAGACCGACCCATTGAAACGTGGTGAACATGTGGCACAAGGCCGGTTTAACGTGAGATCTCCGAGTCCGTGGGCTCGGCCAAAAATATGTCCATTGAACCCGTATAAACGGGTTCAGGGTCGGTTTACCTCCCCGAAAGAGAATCCGCCCTTCGGCGTAGCCTCTTTCGGGTTCCTCTCCACCCGAAGGCAGAGAGTTCAACCGATCAGCCGATCAGCTTGACTGACTCACTGAGCGACTCCCCGTTACTCTTACTGCTCCTACTTATTATAGGTTGGAGAGTCTATTAACTATAGAATAGGTGTGTTCCACTATAACAATCAGACAATTGATTCTGAAAAGTTCTGCTCGTAAATGAACGGATTACAGTCGGCAATTCCAGAAAAAGTATAGAATTGGTGAAGAGGAATGGTTTTCTCCTTCATCATGATAGTGCCAGACCTCACGTTTCTTTGGCGATCCGGTAAAAATGATTGCAGCTTGGGTGAGATTGCTTACTCCACACGTCATATTCACCAGATATTGCTCCTTCAGATTTTCATTTATTCAGATTCTTGCAAAATAATTTCAATAGTAATAATTTTAATTCTTTTGACGACATTTAAAACACCATAATGAGTTCTTCACCGAGAAACCAACAGCATTCTTTGAAGATGGAATCTTTTAAGTGAAAGAAAAATGGAGAAAGGTTCATATTTTGTTGAATAAATATTTAATGGCATTTATTTTGCATAGTCTTTTAATTTCTCTTAAAAATGAACATTCCGGACAACTCAAAATTTATATTTTTATGTATTTCGTGAACAAAAAACATGAAGTAAATTAATATGAAGTGAATGCTTTTAAGTTGCGTCATGCAATATCGATACGACAGCTACGCACGACGCGGGAAACTGAAGTAATGAGCTGCCATACTCATTTCCCGTCTATTTCCAAAAATAGTTCTGCTTATTCAATATAAATCCAGCTCTCTTGACGCGCTGAGCTGAACTCTGAACCATTTTGGCGTCGATACAGAAAACCGAGTTAAATGATTTAACGGATAAAGATGGGTATATATATATATATATATATATATATATATATATATATATATATATATATATATATATATAGTGATAAACAACCTCTTTTCAATTGATGTTTTGCATGCTTGCTTTTGGGTGGCGTGGCTCTCTCATGTGAAATATTCCGAGACAAGTGCCAGTGGAATGTTATAGAAAATATAAACGCTGTAAATGATGTTGCCTAAAGAAAGAAGACGTGCCAAAGGTTAATCAGATGATCATATTTGTAAACACTAATACTTGTTAAATGCGTTGGCAGTGTAACTCTTATCGACTATAAAAGCGAATTCGCGAGAATAGTCGAAATATCATCCTACATATTTTTGTGTTCAGCATAGTACTAAAGCACTGGGGAAAGACGGTAGCCCAGCATTTTCCATCTCGCAGTAAGTAACGAAACTGATCTCTGTGAATCATAATAGAAAACCATATTTTCCTTCCATACTCCTGGGTATGACGATAAAGAACATCCGGCAGCAAGACATCTGATCGGGAAATTTAAGATTTAGAAAAGCGTGAAACTACCTCTTAGTTGCTATTATTCTCCGGTCTGCCCAGACCCGGGATGGTAGGACCTGTTACGATCACAGTTATGGCCAAATAGTGAACTCATAAGCAAAAGCAAATAAAAATACATTTTTATAATAAAATTACTGGCAATACATTTTTATATATGAAAGAAATTATAGCAAAACTATCGACAATACCTATTTATAATATAATTAACAATAATAGAATTTTATATTAAAATTACCAACAAGACATTTTATCAGTATATGTCTATATTTCTGAGATGAGGTATTATGTACACTATTTACAATATTCGGACTATTGTCCTCAACTTTGTCGCCATATTTATTACAATGTTTCGGACGCTGTACGCTCCGACCTTCTTCAGGTGACTGGAATGTTGAACGGAAAACTTTATTTCGCTTACTGTTGTAGACTGTTCTAGTTCCACGTGCCATGTCTAATGGATGTCAGTTATCAGTTATCTCCTGTTAATTTCCCTCTGTAAGTTCCCCACTGCCTTAACTAGTCCTTGTTTTGATTATAATTTGAAGATATTTTATCTGTAGTTGTAGTTGCATTACTTTCAAAATATATTTGGTTGAAGCCGTGACATTGTGTTCAAAATATATAGGTCTCGGTATTGAATAATCCATTGACGTTAATATGTCGCTAAACAAATTCCACTGACCAAAAGAGCAACATATAATAAGTCTTTCATCACATTAATCAATATAATACGCTACAAATTCTTAAAATAATCAAACTGTATTCATAAATACAGGGTGAGGCAGAGCAACTTGCTTATTTAAATTTAGCGCCCTAAAGCGATGGTTGCTCCAAGAATGGTAGGGATGGATTTATTTGAGAGGGTGGGGCTTAAAGTTTGGTTCTTAACGTGTGTTATTTATTTTTTGTTTATTTTTCAGGAACCCCAGTGAGCATCATGGAGTGGACGAAGTTGGAACGCGCTTTCGCTGTTGAGGAATTTTTTTTTTCAAGCGGTCGCTCAATCGTCGCAATGCAACGTGCATTCCGTAGATATTTCAATATTGCCCCCCCTGGTCGTGTTCCTGGCCGGCAGTCGATTGTTTCATGGGTAAACAACTTCAGGGAAACGGGTGATGTAAAGAAAATGAAACCTGGCCTCCCACGAACAGCAATGTCACCCCAAAACATTGACTCAGTGTATAGAGAAGAATGGACGCCATCTTACTGATATCATCTTTAAAACTGGTTAAAAATAAAATTTAAATGTTGAACTAGTTGCAGTTCAAAGACTTACATGTAAACCTGCATTGCTTGTGTTTTAATTGATATTCCAAATAAGCAAGTTGCTCTTCCCCACCCTGCATAACTTCAACAAAACTACAATATAAAAAACACATATCACCGCCTCTAGTAATTATTTACACAAACATGTATATCTCCACAAAAGCTGAGCATCATATACCACGTATTCTATTGTGAAAACAGAATAACATATTTCTATTACTTCAAATCTTTCAAGAAAAGTAAATGTTCGCATGAATGACACATATGAAGTTGATATACCAAATCAAATCAATCTATCAGCATGAGTGAAGCTAACCTCCAGGAGATCAATAGATTGAGCCTTTTTTCCGTCACATTTTCCCCTGGCATAAAGTGTAGTGATTATATTGAATCAATTGCTAGATCGACTGCTAGGAAAGTTGGTTCACTCTGTCATGCCAGACAAATTGAAAACAGAAGTAGTATTGCCCAATACCGCAAATTGCTACGAAACTAAAACAAGCTGAAATCTCTTGTCATGTTATTGAATAACCAGATTGAGACTTTCATACGGATGTCATGAATGTCGCAGACACTCTCATAAGTATCTAAACTCTCAGCTTCGTACAAGATCAATATTTCTATGATCAATAGTTAAGAAAAGTTTGTGTTAGTAATACCTGAGGGTTTTGATAAAAATGATTCTTTGAAAATTGTAGACTGGCGCTACGGCTTCACGAACTATGAATGCTCATGAATGACAGAAACCACATCACTAAAGGTCCATTAAGATCAGCAATATCTAAAATGGATAGTACATGTAATTCGGTGAATAATAATGACATAAGCAAGATGTTGACATTCCACACTACTTCAAATAAAAGGTTAGGAAGGAAACACCCGTCAATAATGGAAAGAACGATAACAGCTACTAGATTTGAAAAATCTATTTTCCTGAAAATTTGTTTTAAGAAAAAAGATTTTATAAATTTCAACCGAAAACAGTACTGTCTGCTCTGTCAATTAATGGCAAGCATTTCCTTTATGCCAGATGTTTCCGTCTAATATTATAATTACAATTACGGATTTGTTACCACCATTGATAACAATCAATGTATCCTTGTGCTCGTGCACACACACACACACACACACACACACACACACATATATATATATATATATATATATATATATATATATAGAGAGAGAGAGAGAGAGAGAGAGAGAGAGAGAGAAAGAGAGAGAGAGAGGGGGGTAGACAGATGAAATGATAGCGAAAGAAAGACATATTTTCACCCATTTGCACCCGATCTCGATGTTCGTGAAGGAAGAAATGTAATGTTAGAAACGTTCGAAATTATCTGAAATTATATAAATTAGATTTAGATTAAAACTCAGGTACCATCTGCCCTTCATTTGAATATCGTTGCCATATCTGGTCTGGTGGGACTAATACATAGTTAGAGATTCTTATTTAATTCCACAAAAGAAACTGCAATGTTATTGGTCCTGACTTGTGATCACGTTTTCCGTCAGTTTCCCAGTTTTTCTTGTGCCTTTTCTATAAATACTTTTATGGTAATTATCTGATGAACTTTCCTCTATAAACTTCATTAATTGAAGCACAGTACTAGATTAGTGGTATGGTCTCATCCGTTTACAGTTGAAATTGTTTGATGGAACCATAGGTTCTTTGTTAAACTATTTCATCTCTCGCACATCTTGCTTTTAGAAGTATATTATTGCTTATCGCTTCCCAGTTAATTTTGACCTTCAAAAATTTATGTACAATATAAATCTTTGTATTTTGTATTCTTACTTCTTTTATTAGTCTGTTTATTTAAGAATAAATCCTCTCATATTCTCTAACATTCAGTAAACACTTGCATGTCAGTGGCTTTATGGCCTTGAATATATATATATATATATATATATATATATATATATATATATATATATATATATATATATATATATATATATATATATATATATATATGTTTCGCTAAGACGAATCGAGTTCTCCAGTCAGTGGTGTGTTTATCGAAAAATAAATTCGTCTCACTAAACCTTCATCTCTGACGTGTGCTAATGGCTTAGGGGGTACAGTCACCGACTGATACCAAATCAGTCGTGTTTAGATCCCGGGTTGAGATAATCGTATGTCTAGTCACACTTATGAGCTGTGAAACAGTGATACAGTCTGTCTGTGGATGACACAATGTATATATATATATATATATATATATATATATATATATATATATATATATATATGGACTAGGCGAAAACATCTTCCGGTTCAAATTTAGACACCCCCACCTAACCCTGACTTGACATCTATGAAAGTAACTTTATACTGATACGTATTATTAACACCCAACACCCACCTACCTATTTTAAACAATCCGCCCTGGCTGTTACCATGGAAATTTTGATTTTGATTTCAATAATGAATATGCTATTAAAACTCGTAAATTTCAGAAATAAGTTATTCCAAAAATAATTTCGCTTGAAGATGGAACAGAGCTTACTTTAATTCAATTTAATTCAAATAATTATATTGAACTTTCGGCTCTTGTTTTGAAACATGAGACCTCTTATGTCGCGAGTTGAAATCATATTTTTAAATAAATAATTATATTTATGCTCTACTTTTGTATCGAGCATTATTTTTTAAAAATAATAACAAAAATACTAAGGAACTTTGGATTATTTACCTAACCAGTTCTTTCCTATTTTCTATATATTTTCACACACACACACATATATATATATATATATATATATATATATATATATATATATGTATGTATGTATGTATGTATGTATGTATGTATGTGTGTGTGTGTGTGTGTGTCTATAAGCAAGCTTAATATGATTACAAAAGGACAAATTTCTAAGTCAGTTAGATCTACATGGATTTTAGAATAAGTGAGTTAGTGTCAAAAAATATGAACCTATATTTCTCGAATCAGCTGAACCATTTTTTTTTTAAATGCAAAATGGCTGTAAATGTTCTTGGAGCTGCCCAGATGGGAAAAAGGAAAAATAAAAGAAAATTATATATAATAATGGCTGCTGAATCCAGTGTCGTTAAAGATATAACCGTCATTAAAAAAAAAAAATGTTATATCGCAAGCGATAATAAAATGGTATTTTGCAGAGACAAATTTGACTTCAAGATTGATAGAAAGAAAGGATTATCAAAATGAGAGGAATATATTCATAAAATGTGCGATCCTCTGAAATCAAAGAGAGAGCTTTCGTCGGATGATGAAAATAAAATCGATAATATGAAGAGTAAATTGGTAAATATAATTAAGAAAAAAGATCATAAAAACATGAAGAACTGGGAGAACTCCAAGAGTGCATATATTTAGGGCAAAGCATTAAATAAAAGACCAGAAAATGGGAAATAAAACCGTGTATAACGATAGGGGGAAAGCAATTGACAAAAATAGAGATATGAAAAGAAACTTGCCAGAATGATTCAAATGTAATACATCGGATCAATGTATGTGGCCACCTAGAGAGAAAGGGGAAAATTTGGAAATTAGCTGAATCAGTTGAAGGAAAACTGAAAGAGACAGGGAAATCTTTGTAAAGGCCAATGTTCAGTATGAGAGATAAAACAGGTCAGCATGAATTGGAAAACACAATAAGATAATAGATATGTGATTTAACGACAAATGACGGGGAGAAAAAAAGAAGACAAGATGAAATCCGTGTGTCAAAATGGTTGATGATCATCGTCATGAAGGTATTTTGTAAAAGACATTTGTAAAGATTTTGTCCTTCACTCTGCTATCAAGCGTTGATGTTACTGCTAACACATCACTCTGTGTCTCACTGACACTCTATACTATATATATATATATATATATATATATATATATATATATATATATATATATAAATGGAAGTGGTTTTAGTAGTTCCAACTAGAGTAAAATTGTGTATATCAAAAGAAGAGAGAAACCGCAAATGTTTTTGGTTGTAACGTGGATTTTAAAAAATGTGTATTATGATTTAATTTCCATAATTTTGCTATACGTGTCTCCAGTTTCGCGATCTTCATCAGGCAACGAGTGAATTTTTCTCATGTTATTAAAAGGAATTCATTTTCTTATGTTTTTCGATGCTAAATGTTCTCGATATTAGACTTTACTGCGTGTGAGTGACCCATAGGTCTTCCTTGAACAGGCAGTGAAAAAGTGCTGCGTGAAGGGTAATAAAACAAGTAGACTGGTACGCTTTGGCTGATGAAGATCGCGAGACCGGAAACTCGTGTAGAAAAATTATGGAAAATAAAACAAATCCACATTACAACAAAAACGTTTGCGGTTCCTCCCTTCTTTTATATATATATATATATATATATATATATATATATATATATATATATATATATATATTATTTTATAATTATTTTATTTTATTAATGGAAAATATAACTTTCTCGTATTGAAAATTTCGTGTTGTTGTTGCGTCCGCTTTGTGATTTTCTGTACTTGTTATTTAGTTTCCATTAGCATGTACATATATAAATATAGTACGGAAAATCACTATAAAACTATATATATATATATATATATATATATATATATATATATATATATATATATATATATATATATATGATAATATATATATGAATATATATATATATATATATGATATATATATATATATATATATATGTACAGATATAGATATATATTTATATGACAGAAATATATATGAGAAATGTTCATATAGATACATGTATATATTTATATGACATATATATCACAAATATTTATATCGACATATATATATATTCATATGACATATCTTTTATATGATAAACATATATATATAACTATATAAAGATATACATTTATATGACATATAAATGTGACAAATATAAATATATGAAAAAATATATATATATGTATATATTTATATGGTATATATATATGACAAATATGTATAGATATATATATATATTTATATGACATATATATATGTATATATATATGTGACAAATATATATATATGACATTCGTATATGACAAATATATATATATATATATTACAAATATATATATATATATGAACAATACATATATATATATATATATATATATATATATATATATATATATATATATTTATATGACAAGAATATGAAAATATATATAGATATAGAGAGAAATATACATATAGATTTATATGACATATATATATGACAAATATATATATATATATATATATATATATATATATATATATATATATATATATTACTAAATTATAGCAGGTGATTGAGTAAAAATTTTCCAGAAAACAAAAAAAAAAACAGTAGAATCTCCATGGAACCTAAATAAAAGATTATACGAAAACAAACTGTGCATTTTACCAAACAATATTTCAAATGCATTTGTTGTCCACCGTAACGTGACGAAGCACAATTATGACATAAAATGTGCTTTATACATCAGAGACAGCAATTGAAAACGGCGTAAACGTCTAGAATATGCCTTGATCGAAATCTGATCTGTAGTAAATTTGCGCCCTGGCTGTTAGAAAATTCTTGTATTACTGTTAATTTTTTTATGTTCACACGCCCACACACAGGCAATAACACACAGGCACAGGCAGACATATATATTGTGGGGAAAATAGAAACGGCCTACCTCACAAAGGTTCTCGCATATGCCTGGCCTGTGGGTTGAGAAAGGAAAGAAAAGATTCAAAATGGCGTCCGTGACTTTTAATATTCACGGTCTCGTGCAGTCACGCAAAGTCGCGTTACACACATGCTAATGAGGTGTGTCTGGGCTCCATAAAAGCAGGTTGCTTGGAGACATTGGCAGACCAACATTTCACCCGTGCTTGGTGTACACCGTTTTGCGTTGCAGCGTGTCAGACATTTTCAGACGGAAAGAGTTGCGTCCCTTACACTGTTTAAGTCGACTCATTTGCTACAAGCTATTTCGGCAATTATTACAGCATGGACAGATTCGACTTGAAGTTAATACCAGAGTTCGACGGCTCCCCGCTGGCCCGTCTGTGGTCGAGTGGTGGGAAAAGGCCGAGCGGGTCTGCCGGCTGTGTAAAATTAAAGATCCCGCACTGGTTATCCCTCTTAGACTCACCAAAGGAGCTTACGCTGTGTATCAGCAGCTAAGGGATGACGCAGACTTGGAGGAAATAAAACAAGCTCTATACGCAGTATTTGGTGCGGACCCCTTTGTCGCCTGGAGGCAGTTTACCGAACGACGGCTTGGACCGGATGAAACAGTAGATGTCTTTCTGGCCGATTTGAGGAAGCTGGCCGCACCGTTCGGTGGAGCAAGCGACCAAATCCTAGGATGCGCCTTTCTGGCAGGACTCCCAGACAACGCAAGTCGACTGCTACGAGCATCGTCAAGGCTCAGTGAGCTGGGGCCAGAGCCCGGAATATTCTAAAAGATGACGCGGAGCCGGCCTCAGCAGCTGTGGAAGCACCCGCACCGCCAACTGAGGACATAAGGTGCTATAAGTGTGGCGGACTGAACCACTTCTCCAAAGACTGCCGAAGCGGTGCGAAGGATACACATAACCGAGGAACACGGAGACGTATGCGTTGCTACAGGTGCGACAAGCTGGGCCACGTAGCAAGAAGCTGTCCGGGAAACGGGCAAGGGGAGTAAGCTACAGCGCCAGTCTTCTCCCCAGATCGCCGCTGAACAAGGCGCTACCCGCAGTGAGCGTGCGGATTAACAGGCGTGAGCGCTTCGCGCTTGTTGACACCGGGTGCACCCAGACCCTTGTGCGCAAGGCATGTTGTGACACGTGGGACAAGAAAAGTATTCCAGTTCTGACTGTTGGCGGGGGCTCGCTAACCTCTTGTGGAGTGAGCGTCATCTGCGCAAGCATCGGCGATGGGCCTGCAGTAGCTGTACAAGCCCTGGTCGTGGACGGAGGGCTGCTCGGCTATGATCTGCTCCTGGGAATGGACGTCATCAAAAAATTGGGTGGTGTCCGTGTTGACGAAGAGGGTCGGGCGCGTTTCACTGAAACAGGTCTAGCTCTAGGTGCAGCAATCGAGCTGGAACGGCCTGACTTTCGTGCGGAGTTCGACCAGCGCGCAAAGTCCTGGACGGTATCTTGGAAATGGTCAGACGATCAACCGCCAGAGAAGCTGTACAACAGTGTGCCGGAGTATATGATCCCCCCGCGAGCTCGTGCGGAGTACGACAAGGAATTGCGAGCCTGGATTAATAACGGGTGGTTGGTTCCTTATCCAGAGAAGGAATTGGGGCCCCCAAAGGGCCTGATCCCGCTAATGGCGGTTCTCCAGCACAACAAACAAAAGTGAGGCCGGTGCTCGACTATCGAGAACTGAACGAGCACGTGGATATTTTACTGCCCGCGCGGACGTGTGTACCGAGAAGCTAAAGGGAATGGCGACAAGCAGGATCAAATGTATCTGTGCTGGATCTTCGCAAGGCATACCTTCAAGTGCGTGTGCACCAATCACTGTGGCCCTATCAAACCGTGCTTATCAAGGGGCAACGGTATTGCCTGACCCGCATGGGGTTTGGACTCAATGTGGCGCCATCGATTATGCAGATGATTGTTGACGCCATTCTAACGAAGGATGAGCGCATACAGCGGGCAACATCTGCATATATTGATGACGTGTACGTGAACGAGGGAGTCATATCTGCGGTGCGCGTGAAGGAGCATCTCTACAACTTTGGCCTCCTCAGCAAGGAACCGGAGAGACTACAGGATGGTGCACGGGTGCTTGGTTTGCAGGTCTGGGGAGAAGATGACGTCATGTATTGGAAACGGGGAAACGAACTCCCAGACATGCCCTCCGTTGTCACGCGGCGAAGCATATTTTCCTTGTGCGGCAAGTTAGTTGGACACCTTCCTGTAGGTGGCTGGCTGCGTGTTGCGGTGGCGTTTATCAAGCGGAGAGCATCTGACGTCACCACTGGATGGGATTACGAAGTTCACGACGCCCCTCTCAACACCATGATGAAGGAGGTCCTCGCTAGAGTACGCAAGGAAGACCCAGCGCGGGGCAGATGGTGCGTTGACAGCCAAGACCTCTGTGTGTGGGTTGACGCAAGCTCTCTTGCAACCGGCGTATCGATAGTTCACGATGGAGCCGTGGTAGAAGATGCTTGCTGGTTACGTCCAGAAAGGGACTCCTAGCACATAAACCTAGCGGAGCTCGATGCTGTCATCAAGGGGATCAACTTGGCGATCCTCTGGAAGTCGATCACCCTGCGTCTGTTCACTGATTCCGCTTGCGTTTATAAGTGGATCTCTGATACCTTGACCGGGAGGGCCAGGGTGCGGACTAAAGCCACCAGCGATATGCTTATCCGACGACAGCTCGACACGATCGTGAATTTAGTGCAAGAGTACGCACTGACAATGGAGGTGTCCCTGGTCAAATCTAGCCTCACCAAAGCAGATTGTTTAACGAGGGTGCCGCAAAGGTGGCTTGACGCCGCTAAGAAAGCCATTGAGCCCGTGCAACCAGCCTGCGCTGCGTCCGTGAGTCCCGTTCGATTTAATCAAATCAAAGAAGTCCACCAACAAAGTGGGCACCCTGGAGTCAAGCGGACACTGTATTTCGCCAAGTTGGTTGACCCAGGAGTACAAAAGACAGACGTCAGGAGAGTGGTCAGAAGCTGCGTGGCGTGCCAGTCTATAGACCCAGCACCCGTTCGCTGGAAGAAAGGGCAGCTGAGCGTGAGGAACCACTGGAGCCGGCTGGCGATAGATGTTACTCACCATAACGGCGAGCATTTCCTGACACTCATTGATTGTGGTCCATCCAGGTTTGCGATATGGCGACTGCTGCGTCGGCAAGATGCAGCCACTATCATCCGTCAGTTAAACAGCATCTTTCTTGAACGTGGCCCCCAACGGAGATATTAACCGACAATGGCACCGCATTCACCAGCGAGCAGTTCGGGAAGTTTGCGGATGGCTGGGTGTGCACTTACGGTTCCGGTGCGCCCACGTACCGAGTGGAAATGGAATCATCGAGCGGAACCACAGGACCGTCAAGACCATCGCAGCCAGGACGGCCTGCGCGGTGTCTGAGGCGGTCTACTTATACAACGTGACCCCGAAAGATGATGTCTCACCCTCTACGGCGCCAGCAGACACATTGCATAGGTACCACGTTAGAGTGAAGGGCATAGAAACCAACCCACTGAAGGAACTGAAAGTAACCGGAGAGAGGCTGAAGAAAGGCGATGTCGTCTGGGTTAAAAATCCGCACAGCAAGTGCACCACGAAATACGGAATCGGACGCGTCACTGAGGTGATCAGCCCACAGGCGGTACGGGTCGACGGTGTGCCCCGTCACGTTAAGGACCTGCGTCCATCGACGCAGTTGCAACCACCGCTGGACGATGAGAGCGAATCGGAATCTGAGACCAGTGAGGCATCGATCTGGTTCACGCCAGCCCCATCAGGCAGTGACTCGGATATCAGTAGCCTTCCAAGGGACGCGGTGTCTTTCGACCCTCAGACCTTAGACAGGAGCACAAGCAACGATGAGGCTCGCAGCGTCCCTCTTCGAAGAAGTACCCGGCGCAAGCGATCACCACCTCCCTGTCAACTCTGTGATCATGAGATCAGGGGGAGTGTGGGGAAAATAGAAACGGCCTACCTCACAAACGTTCTCGCATCTGCCTGGCCTGTGGGTTGAGAAAGGAAAGAAAAGATTCAAAATGGCGTCCGTGACTTTTTAATATTCACGGTCTCGTGCAGTCACGCAAAGTCGCGTTACACACATGCTAATGAGGTGTGTCTGGGCTCCATAAAAAGCAGGTTGCTTGGAGACATTGGCAGACCAACATTTCACCCGTGCTTGGTGTACACCGTTTTGCGTTGCAGCGTGTCAGACATTTTCAGACGGAAAGAGTTGCGTCCCTTACACTGTTTAAGTCGACTCATTTGCTATATATATATATATATATATATATATATATATATATATATATATATATATATATAAAGAAAAAGATATACGGAAAAAACAAAACAAAAATCCTTATATACAATTATGCTGTTTTAATGTTAATATGTCAACGTCGGACGTTTCGGTCTAATAAAATATCTTCAGGACATATTCATAAATATAACATTATCAATACAACATGACAAAGATTGATAATGTTATATTTATGAATATGTTATGAAGATGTTTTATTAGACATATTAACATTAAAACAGCATAATTGTATATATGGATTTTTGTTTTGTTTTTTCCGTATATATTTTTCTTCATACTGGCGGATCTATATCCATATATTTATATATATATATATATATATATATATATATATATATATATATATAGGAAGGACTTCCCTAAATTATTTAATGATACATAAGAAAGTAAATAGGCCGATATAGTCAGACAGTTGAGTTGAGTTCTTAAAGTCTGGAACAATAGATTAGGATTTCAATATACAGGAAATCAAGAGGCATCGAAACATTTATTATAGAGTTTAGAGTGAACTATTCGAGGACATATTTCTTGAGTTCTATCAAAAGGATACCATCAGGTTCACATGCTTTGTGAGGATCTAGGTTAGAGATTAAAACAGAAGCCATGGAAGGAATTATGTACGTATCAATCCACAGAATCTCAGTTCTAAGAGGAAAATCGGGCAACATTCTCCACATGAGTCAAAAGTAGAATCTGAAGAGAATTTATGGGCGAAACCTTCTGCTTTATTTGAATTGATTGAAGAGAGAAGGAATAGAAAACTTATTCATATATAATAAACTGTTACAGATCCGCCAGTAATTACATGAGACAGTGTTGCTAGATGAATTACGTGGCCTCACTCACTTAGCAAAAAAGTAACTATCTCCTTCGAGAATAGGTTTATATTTCTTTCATGCAACCACGATTAGGCGTCTGTTGTGATCGGAACCGTTTTTATGGTTCATCCGGAAAAATAATACCTGTGGTTTATAGAGGCTAAACAGGCAGGTTTGAGACATAGAGAAGATTCCAAAAATCCGTCGTCTAGTCTCTTACTAAAATCGTGGATTTCTCTACTGGTTCCCCTCATATCTCTCTCTCTCTCTCTCTCTCTCTCTCTCTATATATATATATATATATATATATATATATATATATATATATATATGTGTGTGTGTGTGTGTGTGTGTGTGTGTGTGTGTTATTGATGTATTACTTCTCATTTATATAACCTTTATTTTTTAATGAGTAAACAAATTTGACAAAATATAACAATTTTAACAGAGAAATTATCATCTACCGGCCTAGATCAACGCTGGATTAATTTGTGGAATTTAGATAAGGAAACATCGAAAGTTTAAGCTCAGTCGAATCGAAATCCTAGAATTCAGTATTCAAATGATTGCCCAGCATACTAACATAATTTCTAAGTAGATTCTTACTAATCATTATCGTTAGAACTCCGGGTTAGAATCGTCGATCAGTTTGTCTGGCTCATTTTTAATAAAGTTTCAAACGATTTGCGAATTTAATTCATAATAATATCTCACCAGCGATTCATCTCAGTTCAGTAACACTTGAACGCGGCTATAATATTAGAATTTATTACCACGAGTAGAGTATTGGACAGCAAAATAAACATGTTTTCCCATTACACTAACGAGAGCACCAAGACACCAATAATTATGTATTTAATCCATTCATTAAACAACGTCCTAATATATTATCTATTTAAATTTTAGATTTATTTATTTATGTAAAGACATATATAAATATATGGAAAATCAATGATAGCGTAGGTCAGGCGTGTCTTTTTTACGGTCTGGTGCGCGTGATGTACGACATGTCCAAAACAAATCACAAAAATAAGTACATTGTAAGCCAGCTATGCGCATGCCCAGTGTATGTGAGTGGATTTTGTCTGATTATTCTGACTTAGTTATTGAACACGTACGGCGTCAGGTGACACAAGAGCAACAAACATCTAAGGGTTAATCATTATAATTTCCTTCTTCCAAATAAAATGTCTTTCTATTTGAGCGCCTCTGATGAATCACTTGTAAAAACTCCTGCGATGTACAATTACTCAATTCGCTAATACTTGAAATCCGTTCAGTTTGAAGACTGATACGAGGCTCAATCAATACGTCTATATTAAGTGACTGATATTGATTTTATTTTTACATTTTATCAACATGTTATATGTTACTTAAATCGAAATATATTTTTGGATTGTAAGATTTTTTTTGAGTGAATATTGTATTATCATTTCTTTGGAAATAATAATGTTTTTCAGATACAAGTCCAACTATTTAACACATTATTGAAAAAAGATATGGATTCAACCAATTCCTAAGGATTAATTGCGCGCAATTAGCCAAACTGAAATTCGAATTCAGCTTTCTGATTTATCATTCCGTGATGTTATCCATTACACCACACGTGCGACCAAGTTTCAGCACCGGGTATTCCAAAGCGGTCACCCATCCAGATATTACCAAGCAAGATATTGCTTAATTTCAGTGATTGGATGAGAACCGATGTTTTAACGTGATATGGTAATACGTTGATATTCTCATCAGTTATTAACTAAAAGTTGAAAAAAAATTAAAAAATCATTTTAGATTGTGTCATGAATATTCTTTAGATAATTAAGGGCATTGTCAAATTGAGAGATTATATTTGCTGGTAAATATTTTAAAAAAGTATAATGTAGACTATCTAGTCGGAACTAAAAAAAATCGTGAAACGTCTTTCGGAGAATTAATATTTATAGTAGAGCTAGACTTCATCGTACCTTCAAGCGACGGCAATCCTTCAAGCGACGGCAATCGTCAGAATCGAAATGTTTTCATTTTTAAACTTTTTATTATAGTGTCCGGTTCATAATATGAGCACAGTGTAAACTCAAACCCTGGATTTAGCCTTTATTTAAAAATGTCAAATTTGAGACTGAGTTTACGTTATTGATATCTCCATGATTTTTTTTTTCATTTTCGGATTTTTTATTTATTTATTTTTTTAATTTAATTTAATTCTTTTTATTTATCGCGTATCGTCTGGTTCACACTACTCCCCAGTTATTTGACCATGAGTAAAACGTGATCCTGTCTCCGCTTTAGAACTGGGTTTAGCGTTCCTTCAAATTATTTCTCATCCTTTTGCGTCTTAGTGATATTTCGCCTTGCTTGGTGTGAATTGATTAATAAAAGTGTGGAATCAATGCTGAAATGGTGTGGGAAGAAAATAATTTCCTCTGAAATGAAGAATAAACATTTATACACCTTCAATATTTACTTTTCAGGGTCTCAAGGAAACCATCAATCTGAAGCAATCATCTTCTGCTACCAAAGAGGGTTAAACCTTATTCCTGGCCATCATCTGAATTCTCCAAATCAACAGTGATAAGTAAAAAAACACTGATATTTGAAACTTCTGTTTAACAGGATTTGATAAAAACGTTAATATGAAACTAGCCTGCTCGTTTCACGCGAGCATTCCAGATTGAGACCGTCCCAATTTTTATATATATATATATATATATATATATATATATATGTAACTTCAAAAATTAGGAGGTCAGTTGAATCCGTTACTTTGATTTCAATCTGAATTAACCCCAGACTGACATATTTACAATACCCTTGGTTTTGTCCTTCTTGTTGTTGTTGTACATGTTCTTGTTTTTTCTTCTTCTTTCTTCCCATCATACTATTATTTTCTATTACACCCAACGATTTCCGTTTGTTTATTTCTGAAAATAATGATATCGCGTATTTTAAAGTAAAAAAAAAGAGGTCATTTGATAAAAATCGCCTGAGGATACAGAAAGATTTTTAAAGTTGAATGATATTTTTCCTTTACTTTTATTTTTTTTACGCGTGTGTTGAGCACTTTTTAATAGTACCGTTTCCTGGTCTGATTCAACTATGATCATTTTTCTTTTATGTATTAACACACACACACATGTATTTCTTTCTTTTCTCTCTCTCTCCCTTCTCTCTCTCTCTATATATATATATATATATATATATATATATATATATATATATATATATATATATATATATATATGCTCAATAACTGTCGGGTAAGTAAAGAACAACTGTCACATCAAGACAAAGAATTTGGTTCAACAGATATTCAAAATGGCCAAATATTTTCAAGATATACTTCTTACACACACACACACACACACACACACACACACACACACATATATATATATATATATATATATATATATATATATATATATATATATATATATATACGTAACTACATTCGTCTCGAAAACCTTCGGTTTCTTGATTTGCTAATGGTCAAATCAATCTCGAAAAAAAAAAAAGATTTTAGAAAAGAAAGTGCTATGAACATGAGCGTCTGTCGAAAATAATCGTCCAGCATACAGGTCCAAAGCCCAAAGAAAAAAAAACGATACTAATAATCAGCTTGCTTAAAGGGCTCAATACAAAAGTAGAGCAGATCTATCCGCTTAGGTGAAACCTTGGTAGGTTTGCCTGGCTCTCTAGGTTTGACTATATATATATATATATATATATATATATATATATATATATATATATATATATACTGATGACCAGATTGGCAGCTGATCAGTTCCCCGATGTAGTTCTAACAGCAGAGTGGGAGAATCAAACCAGTTACATTCCATAATCGCCGAACGGATCCTGAAATATCAACAGTCCCGACGAATAGGTGTTCATTCGGGGACGCCCAATGTCTTGAGCGACTATTAGACTTAAACTTAACCCAAACCCTCAAGTGTAACACGTACGTAGTATCTATCGCTAAAGATGCTGGGAAAATGTTTGGTTCCCTCGACCGTTGCTGTAAATACCGGACTCCACCTGATAACATTTACCAAAACCTGATCGCACCCAAAATTGAGTAGCCTGCTCATTCCTAACTTTCCTGTCTTGATAGTCCAAAATTGTTTCCGTGACCTTGCTGGTGACAAAATATTTTCCAACTTTACTAGACCTCACTCAGAGACAAAACTTCGCAAGCTTCTCACAGGTCTGTCGCTTCTTCTAAGGAAAGTGCTAATACAAAATTCATTCCTTAGTTCGTCCAATCCCAAATTTCACGGGTAAGACCGACCATGCTATCCATATTGCAGTCAACCACTTTCTTATTCGCATTCCTATTTGCTGAGATGTAAGCTCCATTCGAGCAGATTCTTCCCATAGGCCATTGATTTTTGAAGTCCTCACTCAAGAAGATGCTACTCTTGCCAATACAATCTTAATACACAACGCAAATGTAAAAAAAAAATGTATTTTGTTTGTGTATTGCAGTATTATGATGTTACATATATTTTTATCTATTTTTTTTAATTATGATGTAACAAATGGTCCAACAAATCTTTTTTCTTCGAGTAAGTATTGTTGTAGCGTTTTGAAAACTATTTGACAGTTTTTCTTATCCAATACAGTAAAATATTGCATATTTTTCTCGTGTTGGTTCATAATTAGAATTCTGGTTTGAATATAATTTCCATTCAATGTATTTATTTAAAAAAAATATCAGTTTTATTTAGATGTATTCTTGAAATAGTAAAATTTTGAAGTCAGTTTGTAAGCATTAGATATTTCTCTACATTTTTCAATATTTAATATATAATAATGATATGAATAATATAATAATAATTATATAACTCAAATATCATATATTATCTTATTAATTATATTATATAAATTAATTTTTATTATATATATTATTAAAATTATATATCCGGCCTTCTTCAGGTGGTTGGAATGTGGAACTGAACCCTTTATTTCGCTCGTTGGTGTAGACTGTTCTAGTTCCACGTGCCATTTTTACAATGGGTGTGAGTTATCAGTTATGTCCTGTTTATTACCTCTTCAAGTTCTCCACTGCCTATTGAACTCACACTCTTTGGGTTCTCTCACTGGATTTAACCAACGCCTTCATCCACTATGCCATGAGGATATTTGCGTATGAATTTCTAGGTATTATAAACCTAATGTCTCAGCAACCTTTTTTTACCGGTGGTCATATTGCAATTTTTTGCTGTTATTATTACATGTTTTTACTAGAGCTCATATTGCAGTTTTTGTTGTTATTAGTCAATAAGGCCGGTGCGTACAACGGCCGAAACTTTGTGATAAACATGGCGACAAAGATGAGGACAATATTCCGAATAATGTAAATTGTGTTCATAATACCTCATCTCAGAAATATAGACAGATAATAATAATATTTAATATATTTTTCAGACTATATTTAAAACTAAATTGTCAAACAATCGTTAAAAGCTATGTATCTAATGTTTAGTCTCAGTTCTTAGCACATCAAACTCCAGCTTTCTCATCGAGCGACATGCCATTTTTCTAAAAACAAAAGGAAGAATAAACCTACTCTCCTGGTGCATGTTAGAAATCTTTATTTCGATTTCCTGGGGAGATAGTACCCTGTCTATTTTTTTTTTGCTAATTTGTTCTTGGGTTGCTTTCTTTATAAGATTCAAAACACCAAACACAATGTGAACTCTTTCTAAATGGCACATTTTTCTATTTCATTTTCAGGGTCTTTGTATTTGCTTAGTTGTTTAAAAACTAGCTTAGAGAATTTTTGTCGCTTGGTACGCACTAATCAATCAGTGTGCATTTTTTCCTTTCTGTCGTTGAAAATAATGTCTCGATATTTGCTTGTAATATTCGATCTGTTGATTTATTGTGCATGAACCATACTATAATCGTTGCAAGTATTATTCGATCTGTGTTGCTTGAAAGACACCTGGGGATGATAAAATTCCCTACCTCAATTATTATTAATACTATATGTGTATGTTATATTTCATGCTTTGTATTCTGTACAGCCGTGTCCAAACTATGGTCTTTGGATTAGAACACGGTCTGCTAAAGTCGGGTCCAAACTATGGTCTTTGGATTAGAACATGGGCTACTAAAGCCGGGTCCAAATTATGATCCTTGGATTAGAACATGGGCTGCTAAAGCCGGGTCCAAACTATGTTCCTTGGATTAGAACATGGGCTGCTAAAGCTCTTGATACGTACAGCTTATCAACATTTGATTTCGGGTGGTGCCTCTTCATTTGTATATGCATTTATCTGGTTTTGCTTCAAATCTTTAATATCATTCAATTTCCATTTAATAATGTTGAAGCTTTATGTTACTACGAGTATAGCTAAGGTATTGATTACCTTAATTTTATTGGCCCCATTAAGTTCGCTTTTTCGTATGAAACGCATTCTTCTATAATATTTTTTCGGATCCTTTTCTTCGTAATTAAATGTATTTAGTTTCGTTCATTAATTCATAAGTATGTGGTCTAGTTCCTTAATCTTCTTGTTGATATCAAAGTCTAAATCGGTAGTTTTCGTTAGTTTAGGGCATTTGAAAGTGGCTTTGGTATATATGTCGATTCCGAACTCCATCCTAATGTCTTTATTGAAGATTTTAACAATGATGAGTTGTTTTTTTTTTCTGCTGGTTGTCATCATTGGAAAATCATCAATATAGAACAAGGGATACAGTTTGATTTGTATCCGTGGCTAGTTTTGTCAAGTAGGCAGCTGAGTGACACTAAAGCATTGCAGAAAAGTAGTGATGACAATGAATCTCCTTGGAAGAACCCGCTTTTGATGTTAATTGGTTTCGATATTAATGATCGGTTTGTATGGTTTAGGTTTAGTGTAGTCTTCCGGTTTTTTATGTTCTCCGCTATGAATTTGACCCTTGTAAAACATACTGTGTATATTTTAGAGCTCTTCTCTATCCATGAGTGTGTTACACTGTCGACCGCCTTTCTATAGTCGAAACATGCTAGCGATAATCTTCTCTTCCTTGTTTTCACCTCTTCCAATATTGTTTTATTGATAATTAGTTGGTTTATTGCACCCGTAACCTCCTCTTTTACATCCCTTCTGTTCTGCTAGGAGTAAATTGATTTTTTCTCGAGGAAGTTGTATGTGTCTCGGATATGATAAAAGTGATGATCTTGTAAATATTTTTCAGGCTGATGATGGGCCTATACTACTTCACTTGTGGGGAATAGTTATGTTGGTGCTCACGTGAACCATTTGAGGCATTTTTCTGGCTTTATGATTATACCATTGTCTGCCCAGGCGAGGTCTTGGTAGGTGATAGATTGTTTTTTCATCCAAAAATCGGCTATTCAGTCTAATCCTGGGGCTTTCCAGTTCTTTGGTTTTACAGATACAAAGGTTGTTTCAGTAATATTGATATCCGTCTGTCTTCGGTAATCTATGTATGTGCGTTGTTCCTGTTGTTTGATCAATGTAGCTCTTCCATTGCACATTTTGCCGTTTTATCAATACTTACAGTAGAACTTCTCGATTTCCTGGATAATAGGTGGATCATTTAACTTTATTATTATTATTATTATTATTATTATTAATAATAATAATAATAATATGTAGGGGTGTTAAATATATTATAGAGACCTTTGTATACGTTCTCATGTGATGAAAGTTTTATGCAATGTTTAACTTATCTATAATACATCTTGAAGTATTTTGTGTTTTTCCTTGCCGAGAGAGCTATTGCGTATTCTTGCATGATCGGCTAATATTTGTCTTATGATTCCAGTGTAGCACAACACATACGAAAATTGAACAAATAACAGAAAACAGTAAACCGACCTAGTTGATTAAGTTTAACAAATTAATGAATTCTAGCTGTTTAAATATAGCTTACATAAACATATGCTATTTTTAAAATCAATTCATTTCAAGATGCAAGGGACTATTTTGCATAAAAGCAGAAGGACCGGAACCCCAATCCTAAACAGGTAAATAAGGATAAACCTCAACTCTTGTTCAAAAGACCAGGGAGGTTTATGAACCGGACGATTGACGAACATATGAACTCCTGTCGACATATATAGTGAGAGATTTGTGTGTTTGAGGAGATTGAAAGACACACAAACATATTGTGTGTGTATAGGTTCAATATCATCTTTTATCTGAATTTAAGATATTACATAGCTAAACGTTAAAACTGAACACATTAATATATATGTACCACTTAATGTATTTGAACGAAGCCGAGTGTAATCTTTAAAAAAACGGTTTACGTTAATGGAAGCTCCGTAATAATATTTAAATACGTTGTTTTTGCATACACTTGTCTTGAATTAATGCTCATGAATTGCTTTCTCAAATTCATTTTTCTCCCCTCTTCGTTTTATTAGCAGAGCTGGAATATGTATTTTTTGTACGTAAAAAAGATCATTAAACCTCCAAGGTAACATCTCTGTGTTGCAAAAAACATAGAGTAATATTTTAGATACGGACACCGGCGATTGGTGTTACGAGAACAGACTAAATGTTATTCTCATATGCAAATCTCTTTTAGGTCGTAAAATTGTTTTAAAAAATTGCTTTTTCAAACCGGACAAATATGTTTCATTTCCGAATATTAAGGATGAAAGTGCAATTAGATTTGTACACGCAGCAGTTAGAAACGGTATCTCTTACTAAGGCATATATTTTCACATAAAAAAGAAAGCAAATGCGGAATGTTTTTTTCTCCGAGATAACGTTGTCCTACGTCGAATAATTCTTCATAGCAGATTTGAGGTCACTGCATGTGCAGATTTGATCGCTATATATGAACGAATACTTTCTGAGATAGTGCTTAAATATTCTCCTGGTGATCCAAGACATATTTTTAAAAAATATGCTTCATAAATTTGTTAGCTTTTTGGAAGTAGGCTTTATTATATTGCCGCGTAGATTATCTCGTTAAATGTTTATGAACGAAATAGAAGTAAATTCAATCAAAATTAATAATATAAAGAAATATTGTAAGCCTACATATATATTTTCCAGAGGTATTTCAGGGAATATAAACATTTCATTATTTATTTTAATACATAGAAAAACATTAGTAATTTCAATATATATTTATATATATATAATTTTTCAAATATTTGTGGTTGGATCCTCACACCAAAACAAGTTCATATAAACATATATCCGCAAATTCATAGTTTTTGAATCATTAGTTTAAAAAAAAAAAGTTTATGATAGATGGCTCTGTGCTGCTATGTAGACTCGTTTACATTTGTCATTCTTGTACATTTTGGGGTTAGTCTGCTTTCAACGTTTAACGTGTGTAGTGGTGACTTTATCCCTCAGAAATCATTTCATTAAAAATAATTTTGATAAGAAAAACCCCGGAGAAACACACCGATACTTGGAAAAAAGAAAATACGTAAAGAAGAAACCCAATTTTAATAAAATTACTTATTTATTTATTTTTTCCATGACGCTTTAAGGCGATTCACAGGTTATATAATGTCTCCTTTCCATTCTTTCATTTCCATTCAAGTGGGCTGGAATAATATATATATATATATATATATATATATATATATATATATATATATATATAAAAAGAAGAAGAAGAAGTTGGTGGCGGTGACATGTGCTTTGAAAATGCATTTGGTGGGGAGTTAAAATTACTTTTATTTAGCCAGCCTAATATGATCTTAAGAAATATTTAAGCAAGGACTTCTGACCGGATTTCTGGTTTAAAAGGGTTTTTGAATCCGGAAATGTCATAATCGCTAATTTTTCCTGTTGGCAGAGGTTGTAAATATGTTTGTGATTGCTGTACGGTTTTGCCTTTTCTTTTTCCACTTTCCCAAACGAATAACTTTTTATTTATTTTTTTTTTGTTTAGCTAGTTTGGTTGAGTACCTAAGATTTGATAGCTTAAATGACGACTTATGATTTTACCTTTTACATATGAACGTAGCGACATTACACACTATGTACTTTATATTTTGACCATTAATATCTGTTACTTCTGCTTTATGAATTACAACTTCTAACGGACCTCGTGATTTTAAAATTTACATATATATATATATATATATATATATATATATATATATATATATATATATATATATATATATATATATATATAATACATGAATTTACACGTGTCAGAAAACTGGAATGATATATTCAAACTTGATTGAAATTCGTGGGAAAGTTAGCCCACCGGTATGATTAAAAACCACGATGAAAAATTACCAGAATGTTTTTAATTAGATGCTAATGAGTCGTAACATATTTAGAACTAAAACATATTTATTTTCCAATGAAATCCTCCTTCAAATGCTTCTATTGATGACGAATCAACTTTTTTTTTTAATTAATTCTAATTAAAAGGAATTAAGTAATTTTCAAATGTACGCATTTTGGAGCGGAACAATGAACATTAGACGGAGCAGATGGTGACAGTGTTTTCACATTCAGAAATGTCAAAAATGTTAAATAAACCAAATTCTATAAATATTATTGTCTTTATATACAGGTATTTCTTTCGTTCTATTTCTCATGATTTTCTTTCAAATCGATTCTTCCGAACGATTCTTTTTGCACAAGATTGATTCGTTTTCCATTGATTTTCAGCCATTTACAGGTTATTTAAAGCCAGGAAATATTTTTAGATTGAAAGGAGTTTTTTTTTGTTTAGATAATAATGTTTTTAGTGATACAATTCTTACTAAGTAGTTCATCAGTCAGTTATGTGTCATGCGTGACACATAACTGACTGATGAACTTAGGCGATCATGTATCTTTCGTTATTGACTGACGAGGCAGACTTTCATCACGTAGTAGGTTGCCATTATTTTTCTGCGGTAGACCAGTTGCTATCCAAGGCTAGAGAACCCGTTCTGGCCCACTGTTTGACCATAGTTGTGGTGAGAGAAAGAGAATTCATACCTTTCCCAAGGGTATAAGCACGTAAGTGAATGTAATGGATTCGACTGTAATTCGAACTCGGCCCTCCGGTTCCTCAGTCAGAGCCGCTATCCATTACTCCATCGTGTGGTGAAAAGTGGTCGATTCATAACTTTCTCAACGGTATTTGCGTGGAAGTGAATATAATAAACCTAACGGATAAACAATTCTGAGGCATTATCCATTACAGAACCTGTGCAACTCTTGCTATTTCTAAACAGTCACCCAGCGTCGAAATTCACTGGATGTTCTTATTTCCATTCCAGATCTCGGCTGTTTAATAGCGGATAGTAGAGTAAAGTTATATATATATATATATATATATATATATATATATATATATATATATATATAACACAGACGCTGGATATTCAGTTCATTTCGTGTCAATGTTAAGTTTTCAGTATTTACTATCAACAACTCAAACGTTATATTCCGTGGTAAAATCATGTACGGCATTTGATCGTAGTTAATTTTATTACACAGCACTTTGAACAGTTATAGACTGTTAATTAAATGACCTTTGCACAGAATGACAGAGAAACAATGAAGTGTAGAGATATTATGAATTATTACTAGATTACTGAAATCTGTATATAATATCGAAAGTCTGTCATTGCGTACTTGCTTGTGTGGGGCTTTCCGTCCGGTGCTTATATATTTTCATTTAATTTGATTTAATGAATAAGATTTATAAATACGGGTTATTTATGTAGTAAGTATTTCTATTTTAACTTTCTTTAGACTATTTTTTTTAATTAAAATATTTTTAAGTTAAAGACAGACACAAAGAGATCCTGATTTGCTGTTTTGTCCAGTCGTTTTTAGAGTAATTCTTTATATCTCAGTTTTCTTTAAAGAAACAGTATTTTAAATATTTAAAAAAAATATTTTTTGGAATATTTAAAAAATATTTTCAAGCGAATATGTGTTTAAAATATTTTTTGTCATATTAAAAAAATATTTTTAAGTTAATCTGGTATAAAGCTCAAGTTCATCCCGGATGTTCTGTTACAATTAAATACTGTAAACACTCAGTAAAACGTTAAACATGAACTTGTAAACCAGACCAATGATGACATGAATGAATTGAAATATTTAACTGAGTGATAATTAACTTTCATTTCAATGGAATGCTGAAATCAACTTCAATGTTTATAACCCAAACAGTCAGTGACACAACAGGTCACGGATAGTCTAGTAATATATTAGCCCACCAAACAGGTCAGATTTGTGTGTTGTCATCTCATGGAGGATTTCTCTGCGTATTAGGTGTATTATTTACTTTTTTTTACTGATTTTCATCCCATACAAGGACCAAGATCCGCTCAACGTAGAAATTTACTGAGTGGACTTATATTAGCATTGGAAACAATAAGCGTTAGGTGTATAGAGCTGAAGCAAACTTTACAAGGAACTAAAATCCCAATGCTAAACAGAAAACAAGGGTTAAACATAAACCTGTGCTCAAAAGGACAGGAAGGAATGTGGACCTGACGATAGGTGAACCTATCTATTCCGATTGATGGAGGAGTGAAAATAATTAAATAAATCGTGAACACAATTAATTAAATACATACAAGATAGTGTTCAAAATGGTCATATTATTATTATTTCACGAGCGTATTAAATATTCTATACACATTTTGGGAATTGTTTTATGCAGCGAAATATATTTTTTTCTTTTTTAACAATATTTTTTACAAATTTGTGTCTACTTGTAATGACTGCTCTCTTTTCTCCCCTCTCTCTCTCCCCATATATATATATATATATATATATATATATATATATATATATATATATATATATACTTGGCCGTACATGTATATTTCTTTCTCTGGTGTTATAAAAACAGGGCTCAATGTTATATAACAGAGCTCTTAAATATATATACACACATGCACATATATATATATATATATATATATATATATATATATATATATATATATATATATATATAGATAGAGAGAGAGAGAGAGAGAGAGAGAGAGGGATGGAGGGAGAGAGAATGAGATTTCACCAAAAACATGTATACACACTTCAGGTAAGGAACAATTTATTTTTCGGAGTTTTATCAATTTGTGATAGCATTGTTTATTACGGGGTACCATAAAGGATGCTGTTTATCGCAGAATATCCCACTACATTCGCAGCCCTTACACAAGAAATTTGAAATCCATGTGCACCAATTCTACCGGACACTTTTTACACTTGGGCAACCTTGTCCAAGCATTAGTTCACCGTACAAATAAATGTCTCGAAGCTACAGGCAACAGTTTCGAGCATACTTAGTGGAACGTATTCATCTCTTGATGTCTATATAAATTAACTATTACAATACTTATGCATTTTTCCCTGAATGTGCACACAATTTTGGGGGCAAACACAGTGTCTGTTTATATATATATATATATATATATATATATATATATATACTTATTTCTGAGATGAGGGATTGTAACTATCTATATACTTTACATTGTTCAGACTCTTATAGTCATCTTATATGTCATATTCACGACGTTTTGAACGTTGTACACACCGACTTTTTCAGGTGATAGTTGTTATAATTTCGAACTGAATCTTTTATCTAGTCGACGGTGGTAAACACTTAATTTTTTGTTTAATTCCACGTGCCATGCTTTTGGATATGTCAGTTTCAGGCAATCCATCATATAAGAAATATATGCATATTTGACAGAACTCATTCTTTTATACATGATTCCTTGAAGGTGATCGACAAGGAAGATTTTATAAGTTTTCATTCAATAATCTTTTATGAAGATTAATAGAATGTGTATTTTCCTGGTTCTATATCCTAAGAAGTATTGTTCTCAAGTAGTATTAATTCTAAGGCATGCTGGATAGTAGTAGTTGTAATTCCTTGTTTGGGAAGTCTTAAAAGTCAGTCAACGCATTTTTGCCGTTTTAAAATTAGCTACGGCTGAGACTTGGCGTAATCCGTTTTATATCAAGAGCTTGAGTTATTTTCTAACATCTTTTACAATTAGAAATTTTTAGGATAACAGTTTTATCTACCAGGATTTCTTATGGACGCTGGTAATAGTGTATGAATATTCAAGTGCTTCCTTTTCAGACTGAGATCATATAAGTGGTTGAATTAATGACGCTGTCATGTGATCGCTGTATTCTTTATGCTTATTACAAGAGTCACAGGCTTGTGCTGAGCAGTGAAATTGAAAAACTCTATTAGCCGTCTGAATTTAGTATTTGATAGACGTGTTATTATTTGTAGTTATGATGTTGGCAGTTTTCTTTTAATTTTCTAGAGTATATTGTAAGATTTACACGTTTTCTTCGACCGACAAGTGAAATAGATATTTTATGATGTATTGCATCATAAATACGTCTGGTTTATAGCGTTCCTTCATCTCGTTGCAGTAAAATATATTAATGTTATGTTGTGCTATATTCTTAGTATTGGCACTATTTAATTTCTATAGAAATTTGGCTATCGATAATAAAGTTGGGAAAATTATTGTTAACCATTGTTTTAAATTTTTGAGTTCACTAATAAATACATTATTGGAAATAGAGGTTAGTGCGGTCTATTTAAGAATATCTACCACTCCTGAGTACGCAAGAATTCTTATTGATGTATTTTTATATAAGGAGGTGTTAAATACATTAGTTCTCTATTCTATATAAACATGGATATATGGGGCTTTACCGTTAACACTATAAATTATCGGAGTTACCTCAACATTAATTCCCTAATTTTTCACTAGGGGTCGCTCTCCCTACACTATACATACTGGGCAACTTCTTGCCTCGTTCTTTTTACTTTGCATTTCAGCAGACGCATTTAAAAATGTAATCTCTCACGGAGATCAGCGTTGTTGCCCACTTGTGGGAAAACGCCATGAAACACACATACACGTACGTATAAACATTCAGGAAAATACAAATACTTTACGTTAGCACACAAACACAAATGTTGATGTCTTTGTCACTTGAAAATTTGTTGTCCAATGCATATATTTGTTGACATATACGTATCGGTCTTATGTGTTTTCTTTACATCTTCGGTTGGACTCAACTTGAGTTCGCCATATTCTTGTAGTTGGACCTTCTAGTAGGAATAAACAGCACGTGTTCCTAAAAAAACAACACGTAAACACACGGTTCTCTACAAAAGTCCCATTCTTTGATGTTTACGAATGAAAACTTTAGTAGAGCGATTTTAAAAAAAAATGGCCGATATGATTTTTTTTTACTTTCTTTAATATTTTCCGCTAATATACAATATCCTCAAAGCACGTTGTGTAGATTTGAGGTTTTTTTTTTTTATGTTGTTTTCACCAAGTGCCACATAATATTTTGTAATAATGTTCAACATGTACGAGACCCTAGAGTCACTCGAGGCAAAAGGGATATACAATAGGAGGTATCCCCCACCAAGCAAAGTGATAATGCCCTCAAAACATACGGTTACACCGGAAAGGAAAAGGGAATGAAAATAAGTAGTGTGAACCGAACGATTAGTGGACTTATTTACTCCTAATCATATATAAGCATAAAAAAGTAAATGTTTAATAAATTTCACTGATTTACGAGGAAAATCTAGAAGTGTAGAGCTGAAGTAAACTTTAGAAGAAACCTGAGCTCAAAACCTAAAGAGTAAACAAGGGACACAACTTTACTCATATTTAAATGACAGGGGAGCATGTGAAGAGTACTTCTAGAAAAGTCAGTTACTAAAGGGTTAGCCATTACTAAAACCGTTGCTTGTGGGTGAAGATAATCCCTTTATAGGGATTTTTTTTTAATTGTATATGTACATGTAGGCAGGGTGTAATTTACCAAGAATTGCAGGTCTAAATATCGCAACATGTACTGCCAGATAAAAATAAACCCAGAAATTATATTGAGTGTTTCATCGAGTTGTACGCTGGCGAAAGAAATTTCCAAAACTAAATGAAGTTTCCATGTATAGATGGTGTTGTATTAAGTTTCCATATATAGATGGTGCTGTATTGAGGATTTGCTTGTAGATGGGTTTGTGTAACTATTGGATATATTTTGGAGAAATTTTTTCAATATTTTGTTTGATAGTTGATATATCGGTGTAGTTTTGGTTTGGTTTGTTTTACGGCATATCAACCTCAATAGTTTATTTAATGCCAACGAAATTTTTATTGCTGGTAATATTTTTTCCGAATATGTTTTTCTGGAAAAATTATTGCATTGCTATTTTATTGCTTGGAATAAATATGTTTCTTTAAAGTTCCTTGCTGGTAATAATTTTTTTTACAAAAATGTATAGCAAGTATTAAAACCTATTTTTACACTTTCATCATGCTTTGACCTCAGTTTGAGGGTTAATTATTTGCCCATATCTAGGACCCTAACAGATGCTACCACCCCGGGTCAGGATGGACCTGTGAACATCAGCAATGTTTCACACACCTCAAAACCTCCTGATCAGAGGCCTTGCTGTCGGATGTAGTTAATCGTCTTACCCAGAACCCATCGGTGAAGGAATTTGGGATATCATGAGTTGTAGGTTAAAACCAGTAATCTTGTTTTCTTTTATCATATAATCATTTCACCCCAAGAAAGGCAGTTAAACCACTACGAGACAAGAGGTTTACTGTGTGTGAAAGAAAAAGAAAAAAAAACTTATTACGTAAAGTAAACAATGAAAGAAGAATAATCAAGAAGATAGCAGATAACATATTGGCATTGCATTTACATTTTGGAAGATCAAATTTGCCTGGAAAGCAAGGAGCAGGAAGAGAGATACAAGTGCGGAAAATGCAAGAACTGAGACAGCATCGAACTTACGATTACATCTGCATATTTCCACTGTAAATTGCTAAGAACATTTTCCCTATCTTGTTCTGCGCGCAAATTCAGAAAGTCTAGTGTTGATTTGTTGGGAGTGTTCCCGCGTGTGTGTATTCGAATAAAGACAAACACAGTTGTAGGGATAAATACTGGTATATTTATAAGAGGTAATTAACAACAGAGTGATTAGTATTAAGGAAGGCCGGTTAGTAAGTAACAATAGCAAAAGTCTACAGTCCAACGGTATGTAATGGTAACCTGATCTCGACTGCTGTCGCTGAACCTGATCCTTCATACAACACAACTAATCTCACTAGCACTGACTTATATCGTAGAGGGATAAGTCCATTATCAGTCAGAAGGTGGTTGCCCCAACATCTAGGTATTATAGGGGAAAGTTTATTCGAACAGTTGCCAATAAATATTTATAGAAAAGGCAAAGCGAGACTAAATTACGGAGGGTGGGGAAGTTACTGAATCTGGTTGCCAGTTCAGGTCTAAAATATTGCGGATTTCTCTTTGGATGTTATCAAGAATCTCTTAATATGTAGCAGGACCACCCAACCTTATGTGACAACAATATTCAAAGCAACGGACGAATGGTAGACATATAAATATATAAGACAGATTCTGCAGAGATAAATTGTCTAGAATGACACAATAAACTAAATTTCTTGGTAGCAGACCTAGAAATTAATACAATATAATGTTTCCACTTCATGTAAGCATGGAATGTTAGGCCTGGAAGGCGCAATGTTTCACTTCACTGGAGATTAGATTCATCCATGCTGACGGAAAGCAGAAATGGGTCTTTCAGATGATTAATAAAGTGATGTTTCATTTTGGAGGCGTTGAAATTACCAAGCCATTCTTTGAACTAGTTAACAGCAGATTGTATGTCGTTTGTTAGATTAGCTACCATAATTGATCGATCCGACCAAATTTACTATTGAGACAGGAGGAAGTACTTGTGTCATCGGCATATATACTGAAGTGAGGACTGGTGCCATGAAGAAGGTCTCTGATGAAAATTAGTAACAGTGTAGGTCAAAGGACATAACCCTGAAGCACATATGCATTAGTACAAAAACATCTAAATTACTGGCCGTACATATTTTATAAATTTCAACCTATTGTAGTACCGGCTGCTTAGGCAAAGAATGCTTAATATTTCCTTATAAACATGAGGATAATATTACCATTATCTTTACTATTCGGTCATCGTCAAGTTGGTCGTATAATAAGTTTAAATAGTTTCCTTGCTATTAGGTGGTAGTATATTTATGTTATACAGATACAGAGACTTTTTTTTAAAAAAAAAGCGCTGTTATATTTCTCGTGATTTGCTTGAGATTGTGTTCAGTATGTGAACTAATTATATATAATTATAAAAAAGTAAATATTTAATAAATAAAATTTCACTGATTTACGAGGAAAATTTAGAAGTGTAGAGTTGAAGTAAAATTTAGAAGAAAGCTGAGCTCAAAACCTAAAGAGTAAACAAGGGAGACAACTTTATTCATATTTAAATGACAGAGGAGCATGTGAACAGGACGCTAGAAAAGCCAGATACTAAAGGGTTAGCCATTACTAACCCGTTGCATGTGGGTGATGATAATCCCTTTATAGAGAAGATTTTTTTGTTTTGTTTTTGCTTTTTTAATTGTATATGTACATGTAGGCAGGGCGTAATTTACCGAGAATTGCTGGTCTAAATATGGAACCTGCTGACGGATAAAAATAAACCCAAAAATTATATTGAGTGTTTCATCGAGTTGTACGCTGGAGAAAGAAATTTCCAAGTTTCCATATATAGATAATGTTTTATTGAGGATCTGTACGAATAAGCTTATAGAAGCGTTGCTGCAAATATTGGATATATATGGTTAAGTTTTATCATTAGTTTGATGTATTTGGAATCAGATTAATTGATGTCTATTGTCATTTAATATTTTCTGTTGGTGTCAGAGCGGGTATATAAAATTCATAGTTATCTTTATAGAAGGAATCGGTTTACGTCAGTGGCGCCTAATTTAAACAGTCACCGAATGATGTATTTTCTGAATTTCCCCGAGAGCTCTTCATGCTCAAATTCCTCCCAATCTCCCGCCTTTTCACGATGCCTTCATCCACCCACACAAAAACGCACAGACGCGTGTACACAGATAATGCATTTTAGATATTAAATTAAATACAAAATGATTTATTTGTTCAAGTAAAAATTTATGTTTTTTTTTTTTTTTCATTCCCTTGGTGTCATCTGCCAGCCATGTGAATAAAAAACATATTTATTTTCATGACATATTCCTCTCACTCTTTCTCTCTATGCCACTCTTTCTCAATTTGAGTATTTTTTTCTCTCATTTCGTGTGCGTACGTATGTGGGTGCACGTGTGCATGCGTATGTGTGTGCTAAATTCCATTTGGTCTCATGTGGTAATTCAACAAGTTTTCACATATACACTTTTTCTCCCTTGCAGAAGAAATATAAATATGCAAAAATATCGCACACTCAGGCGCACACACATACACGCACACACACACACACCATATATATATATATATATATATATATATATATATATATATATATATATATATACCTAAAACCTCGATCAAGCACGAAACAGACATTCGCCGAATCGTACTGACCTCCGGGTACACTTTCATATTTTATATTTATACACGCTCTGTCTCTGATATTAAGCATTTTCCCCATAAATGTAGATATACTTTAGAAGTATATTTTTGTCATATATATATATATATATATATATATATATATATATGTGTGTGTGTGTGTGTGTGTGTGTGTGTGTGTGTGTGCATATGTATGTATGTATTAATAATCTTATGAGTATAAGAAATTATACTCGACCGGAAAAACTTCGGCGTCTTGATTTGCAAATAAAAAAACAATACCAAAGTGAAAAAAATGTATAAAAAAGAAAGAACCAAGAGCATGTGTGTTACCCGAAAATAATCGTTCAGCATCCATGCCCAAAGTCCCAAGAAAAAAAAACGATAGGAGTAAGCAAAATAACAAAATAAAGTCTTCAATACAATAAGTAGAGCAGACCTAGTTAAACATTGAGAGCTAGAAAATTCTACCAAGGTTTCATGTAAGCAGATCGTCAGGGAAGGTTGGCTTCTCTTACGATCCGCTTAGGTGAAACCTTGGTAGGTTTGTCTGGCTCTGTCATTTATATATATATATATATATATATATATATATATATATATATATATATATATATATGTTTGAATAAAAGACAGACCACGTTAAGATTCCATGTAATAAGCTATTTCACCATAACCCCTTTAACAGGGTTCTGGATCATCAGACTTTACTTCCAAAAGCTGAAATCTTTCAGCTTTTAGATAATATAATCTGAAATCTTTCAGCTTTGGAAGTAAAGTCTGATGATCCAGTACCCTGTTAAAGGGTTAAGAAATAGCTTTTATTACATGGAATCTTAACGTGGTCTGTCTTTATTCAAACATATCCGCTCTGAATTTTACATTGAGCTCTCTGGATATCATCCTCCTCAGGTCTACCCATACGGATTACCTAAATTTGCATAAACTATATATATATATATATATATATATATATATATATATATATATATATATATATATATATATATGCATATATATGCATATATATATAATTGTAATACAGGTAATACGTCCGTTGGTATATAATCCAGCTGTATCCTAGTAATAAATATTAACACTGATCTAAAGAGAGGTCAATATCTTTATAGCATATATTTTTTAACGGTAAAAACCAAAATTATCGTTTTCAGCGCTTAAGTAAGTATGAGCTGAAGACGGTTGGGTTCAGATCAACCAGATATATACTACTGTCCTCCCGACGTAATTTTGTTTTTTACCTTTTATATATATATATATATATATATATATATATATAATATAATATATTATAATAATATTTTTGTTTAAAAATATGATTCCTTCGCTACATAAGAGTTCTCATGTTTCAAAAACGAGAGCCGAAATATCCAAATAATTATTAAAATTAAGTTGGATTGTGGTGTTTAGTCCCGTTTCATCTTCAAGCGAAATTTTAGGAATAAGCTATTCGTCGGTTTACGTGTATTTTTAGGCCCGGTCATTTTGGAATTCATTGTTGTGGGAGTGGCTAGACTATTTTCCTTCGTTAAGTGGTCAGAGAGTTAATTCTTATCAATAGATTCATCATCTTCTAAGAGGTTTTGGTAAGGTTGAGTAGGGTATCTATTTCAAGGCTAATGTTTGCGGTCACCCTTTAGTTAGTTCCCAGTGAGGGATATTTTTATGGCGCGCCTACAATCGTTATGTGTCTGGGGAATTTTCTTTTATTATTGTCCATCTGATTATCTATTTATTTATTTGTTTATTCAAGTGGGTGTTTTATATACAGATCGCATTGCACTGAATTTCAATTTGTTTTTTTTTGTTTTTTGACGACTAATATATATATATATATATATATATATATATATATATATATATATATATATATATATATATGAATATGCGTGTGCTGTGTATATTGTGGTTCACAAAATTAATAAGAAAGTATAAAAAATACAGGCAGGTATATACACATAAGCATACATATGTACATATGTATGAGTGTGTGTGTCTGTTATACAAATTAATATCACGTTGCAAAAATGAGTGTAAAAAGCGTTTCAACCTCTCGAAGGACTTCATCGACACTGTATACTCTTTCACACATTATATTTTCCATGGATGGAGACGCTGGATTTATAATCTCATCAAAATTTGTGATTTCCTTTTATGGTGTTTATGAATATTTCATCCGTTGAAATAGATTTTTTATTTATTTTTGCGTCTATATCATGTTCGTCTGATTCAAGTCTTGTATTTGAATTACTAGACAACAATCATAATATACTTATCATCCATTTTCATTTGATCAAACGCGAATTAATTTAGATTTTGTATTGTATTCTGCATTACAACCAGAAAAGATTTTTAAACGTCGATATGATTGTAATGAAACATTTAATATTAGCAAATTCAAGATAAGATTTGATAGAATCTCCTATATGATTAACCAGATACTTGCTGTCCTTAAGAGATTCATTAGTCCTCGATTATTATTATTATTCATCGATTTAGATGTTTATTTACCTTAAGGATAGAAAAATATGTAACTCAAATTTTAGTTTCCCAAAACTTAATTTTAACCAAAAGTGAATTTGAGTAAAAATTAATGCGTATTTTAGTTTGATAAATGCTTTCAGGAATCGCATATATTTATATACTTTATATACTTTGTTGGGCACCTCAGCGTGGTGTAATGGTTAGCAAGATTGTCTCGCTAGAGCATGTTATGACTGAGTAGTAAGTTCGATCCTCACTGGGTGCTCAATATTTCCGGCCTTGTGCCACATCTGAGTATCGCTTAGAAAATCAATGTGGGCACCTCGGCGTGGTGTAATGGCTAGCAAGCTTGTCTCGCTAGAACATATTACGACTGAGTAGTGAGTTCAATCCTCACTGGGTGCTCCATACTTCAGGCTTGTGCCACATCTAAGCAGCGCTTAGAATATCGCTATATTTATATAATTTGTTTATCGAATGGTACGAGATTTTAATTAATATTCTTCGCGATTTCCATGGGTTCACATGAAATGCCAGTCTATTCTAACTTAAACATATTGATTTTTCTGAAATTAAACATAAACTTTTATTAATATCGAATCGTTATCATATCACTTAAATGAAATAATTTAATTTTTATATGATTTTTTTTATTACTTTACCCTCCCACCAAAGTATTTTGATATTTAAAGTTTTATAAATATCGTTCTATTGGCACCGAGATCAAATCACTACTGACCCCTCGTAAAATTTTATAGGTGTTATCTCCTTTGGTTTCCAGGTTGCATCCCTACCGTCCTTTTCCAAACATTTTATATATATATATAAAAGCCACGGGCTTGGCTTACAGGTTAAATCCTTATCGTCCCCTTCTAAACTTTTTTATAGGTTTCACTACATTGCCATTCAGGACACAACCCGAGCGTCCACTCTAAAACATTTTATAGACTCTACCCGGTTGACTTCCAAATCAAATACCTAGCGTCCTCACCCAATTTTTTTTACAGACTACAACCATTTTGATTCTAAGTTACATCCCTGTCGTCGCTTTTCAAAATTTTTATTGATGTCATCTTCTTCACTTCCAGATTTAATCATCAGTGTCTACTCCTATAATTTTTTTATTTTTTGTAGCTGCCGACTTCTTGATTTCCTACTCAAATCCTATTGTCCCATTCCAAAAATTTTTTGTAAGTATCACCCCATTAGCATCCAGGTTCCACCCCTAGCATCCACTCCTAAACGTTTTACAAATTTCATCCCGTTGTCTTCCAAATAAAGTCCCTAGCGTTCCAACCCACTTATTTTTTCAGATTACACCTACTTAGTTTCTAAGACCCATTCTTTAGCATTCCCTCTCCCCCTATCTCTCCCTCTCTCTCTCTCTCTCTCTTTACAGATGTTACCGCCTTGCCTTCTAGATCAAATCATTAGCATCCACTAATAATTATTTTATAGGTGCCAACCTCTTAGATTCAGGGTCAAGTCATTAGCGACCCCCATACAGTTTATAGGTGCCATCACCTTGGATTCCAGATCGCATTCATTGTCCGCTTTCAAAATATTTATAGATGCTACATACTTGGCTTTCAGGTCACATACCTAGTCTTTCCCACCAAAGGCCGTATAAATCACTTCTTAGCAATACGTAAACTCCTAATTCAGACTGCATCTCTTCGTCGTCACAACTCGTCCCTGAATTTAGTTTATCCGGTGCCTCGACGATTTTAGAACCAGATGTGTCTCAGGAGGCCAAGTCTTGAACGGAACAGTCTCAGAAATTGCTCACACGTAAGGTTCGGTGATGGTCTTAGCTGGATTTGCCGGAATTGGCTTTGCTTTTGTACTTCAACTTCAGCCTTTCTTCTCTCCTCGGAAGGGGAACAACTGAAATGAATTTCTTTTCGTCAGTAGGTGGCTTCTCTTTCCCAGGCTTGAATGAGGGAAGTCTTCTGTTGGTCTTTGAATCTGCGATTTCAGGCTCTGCGATGTCTTATGCCGTTGACGATCTCGCTGTAAACTTTGGTCGACGGGACTCTTGAAGAGGCCATTCGGCTGACAGGAACACCTGAGCCGATGGGTGAAAATGGTGGTTTCAATACTCTGAGCAATTGAAGGGTTCGTTGTCGGTTCGTCGGCCCCGCCATTTGAAGTTTAAGCTCTTCCGGAACTTGGCGTGTTGGAAACTTTCAAGCTTTTTCCGGTCCTTTCGATGTATCTAATGACATAATATAAACAAACATTTTAATTTCTAAAAAATTAATTTCTAAAAAGATTTCTTTAAAGAAAATGCAAAAAACAATAAACCAATTTCATTACCAACATGAAAGTGTAAATTTACAATTCTAAAATAAAGAATGTACCTGGTGTATAGATATATGTTTTTCAACAGACTGATGTCTTATATCCTCGTGTCCAGTAAATTTAGGCTCTGGTTCTTTACTTCAAAAGAACCCGAGAAACTTAATTAATAATATTACGATATAAAAAAAGCCGAAAAAATATTCTAATCCCTCTATATTAATACAGAAGACGCATATCTTGTTTTCGTGGAGATATGTTACGTGACGACCGCTTAATGACATCAGTCGTACAGTGACGAATGTACTGGGTATTATAAACCTAATGTCTTCAGTAACCATATTATAAACCTAAATGGTTGTTGAAGACATTAGGTTTATAATACCCAGAAATTCATACACAGATATCCTCAAGGGTGCATGACACAGTGGATAAAAGCGTTGGTTAGATCCAGTGATATGACCCAAAGAGTGTGAGTTCAATACCCGGTTAAGGCAGTGGAGAACTTTCAGAGGGAAATTAGCAGGAGATAACTGATAACTGACATCCATCAAACTTGGCACGTGGAACTAGAAGAGTCTACCCCAGTGAGCGAAGTAAATGGTTCACTTCGAAATTCCAACCACCTGAAGAAGGCCGGAGCCTTGTGATAAATATGGCGACAAAGATGAGGACAATAGTCCGAATAATGTAAATAATGTACATAATACCTCATCTCAGAAATATAAACAGACACTGAAGTTTATTTGTGTGTGTTCGTCCTTCCCGTGCATCCACTCGGGGCAGACAGCTGCCAAATGCTACAGATTACAAGTCCCTGGGGCCGTTTCCTTTTGGAAATATATATTTCCCAGATATACAAAGAAACTCCAACTCGTAGTTCTCAATTTGGAAAAACCCAATGTTCGCTCATTGCAGTTCATGGAATATGTCCTCGTCTGGGGCATAGATGAGTCCAGTCCGTTTGAATCTCGAGTCCTAGACATGGCTTCTTCAGGCACAGGAGAATCTCCTTATTATATGTAAGACCTTCCCTTTTATTTCTCCTTACACTCTGTTTTGTAGTATAGATATATGTGATATATTATTCCCCATGAGACACACACACACACACACACACACACACACACACACACACACACACATATATATATATATATATATATATATATATATATATATATATATATATATATATATATTGTCAAATGACCGGATGTATTGTAGCGTCTTGTCGAACGTAATTTCAATGAAGAAATGAATTGAATATACATATATATTTTTTTTTTTCTCAATAATTTTGTAGTTTTTAAACTTAATAGTGATTAAATTTGGATTTTAAAATTGCCAGTTTTTAATTTTAATATTAAATTTTATCATATAATTTTATACTTATTAGTTAGTATAAATTATTTTTTAATATTACACGTATTTAAAGATCTGAAAAGCTATTATAGCATGATTTCGTTGTCAAGCTTTTTGAATCTTTCTATACTTCGTTTTGATTGGTTATTCTAGCTTTTGTAACAATGTTTCACCCTTAGTGTAGGATCGTTAATTAATCTGAAACTTTTAAAACCATTTATTTTCTTTTCAACATCATCACTTGATAAGACACAGAGTGTGTTGAAACAAAATGGCTATTTTTGTAGTGATTTTATAACATACTTATGTTATAATTTTTTTATAAAAAATAATTATATATATATATATATATATATAGTTGTTTATATGTCTTAGTAGTATAAATGTCTCTCTGAGCACAAGGCATGTTTGTCAATTTTTTTCCTTTCAGGCATTCTGTTTGTGAAATACATCTTACTACCTCATTTTTAAAAAAAAATTTTTACCAATCATCACAACTTCTTCAACACACACTTGCTTTTTCCACCGTGAAAATAATACTGAACGTTTTATTTTTTAAGCATTTCTTCCCAAGCAAGGGGGAGGATGCCACTAGTACGCAAGGGGTTACAGATTGGGAGCGAGAGTAAAGAGGCGTGATGGAGGAAAGGATGAAGTGAATGGCAGGGAATAGGTCAGGGCATCTGGAGATGTCGATTGACATTACATTTGAATAGTTGGAAAATATATGTATCAGGGAAACAACTAATAGGAAAGGAATTCCACAGACGGGAGGTGCGCGGTATAAAGCTATGTAGAAGAAACGGCCACATTTAACCGTTTCGACAGTAAAAGGGTGGGACCGTGATGCAAGCCCCGTAGCACGCTTAAATTCATGAAGTCTGGGAACTAGCGGAAGTAGCTCGTCGGAGCAGTTACCGTGAACGTATTTGTAAAAAAAGAAGGGGGCGACGGCACGTCTGTGAGAGAGCAACTGTAGATGAGATGCCAGATCAGAACCAACCGCATTGCATATTCGTCTCTGGATCTTGTCAAGGACCTTAATGCGAACAGTGGGGGCACCAGACCATATATGGCAGCAGTATTACATGCAAGGGCTAATTGTTGATTTATAGATTTGAAAGATGGACTCGGGCGAGAAAGACATTTTGGCGCGATACAGAGAATCAACTTGCCTTGCGGTGGATTCAATACATTTGTTCAATCTAAGGTCAGCGGAGAGTGTGAGACCAAGCAGTCGCAAAGAGGTGCTCTCTTGGAGTAGGGCATTAGACATTCCAATGGGTGGTAGGGATGGTTCCATGTGGTGAGTAATAGAGAGCAGTTTTTGTTTTAGAGGCATTAAAATTAACCAGCCAATCAACTAGTCAACAACCATTTGGAAGTCTTTTTCGGAACGTTGCAAGAAACTTCAAGAATCGCTGATATGAATGAAAACCATGAAACCCACAACGCCCATTTAATACGTTTTTTTTTCTTAAATATACCAGGAAAAATATCTTATTTCGAGTATTAATTCCAATTTTTAAATCATCCAGGAATTTTTACTTTTATATATAACTTGATTAAAAGCTGATTAGATACTTAGTAGATTTCTGACCTTGACTGGCAATTTGTCTAAGAGACTGAATTCCAAGCCTTGAAGTAGCCAACGGGAAACCACTCCACTCTTTTCGAAGACCGCGTGACGCTTGACAGATAAAATAAAGGAAAAAGAAACCGTGTAAAGCTATGATTACTTAAGCTCGGAAGCATCATAACATTTAAAGAAAAAAATGGCACTTACTAACAATGACACATTTTGACGTTAGCTCTCACTTTAAATATTCATCGAAATTGATTTCTACTTAGTCGAAATCCAAACAGTCAACCACCCGTCGCATATACTGTTGATTTCCATTAAGCGATCACGTAATTCCGTTCAATTTCGACATTTAATTATGTTAAAATATACGAGGGACATTAGCTTGTCTGTTCTTATTTCACGGTGATAAACGATAAAAATAAACCACGTATTTTAATTATCAAGGGATTTCTGTCCTGTTTACGCCGAAGGAAATAGTATTCCCCAGCTTGTGTCTGTTTTATCACTTCGGATAATTTTTCAACATATTATCTCACCATTTAAAAAAAAAGTGTTTTTGTTCTTATTTTACATGTATTTGGTCTTTATTCATTTCGTGGAGCAAAAATGGCCGCTCTGTGCGTTTGTTATACACTACTGATGTGAGTGTATAAATTCAAATAGATCGTGTTGGGAAAGTCATTATGCAGGTATATTTTTATTGATAGACATGTTTGAATATAAAATATAGGAAGAGGATATGAATGAAAATTAGAAACAATGTTGAATGCGACGCCCGTTAGAATCAATGAAGAACAACGTTGTTCGCTTGAATTAGAAAAATGGACGCTTTTGTTATTGCTTTCAATTCACCCAGTATGCATAGGTGATCTCGAAACACTGCAGATTTTGATGTTCCCCATAGATAAAAGTCTGGTGAGCGTGGGAGCAACAGGTCTTTGGAAATAATGCGGTCTATAAATTTTTTCTCCACAAACTTCCTAGATCTGTGAGTTTTGTGGGCGGTAGCACAGTCCTGTTGGAACCATGAGTAATTGATTTCTTCATCTGTCATCTGACCCATGAAGGTTAGAAAAATCTCGGACCATTAGTGTTCACTATTTATTGTGTTCCTAAAGAAAATTCGACGTCTGGAAATCGAAACCCAAACTCCAACCTTGGAAACATGTAGAGATGTTTCATGAAAAATTGTGAGAATTACTAGAGGAGCAAAATCTTGTGTTTTCTGAAAAGATGAACCAGGAGATGGAAACATGCTTCGTCAGTAAAAAAAAAATCTCACATACACCACATTAGCAGCATTCTCTTCGATAAATCTGTTAACCCGGATTTCGTCTAATATATATTTCTTATAAAATCATATTTTTTAACCAGGACGTACTATACGTAAATATTTCGTAACTCGGGAGATAGAAGCATGTATCATCAGAAAAAAAAAAAGAAAAAAAAAAGTCACATGACACCACATTAGCGGTATTCTCTTCGATAAATCCGTTAACCCGAATTTCGTCTATTTTATATTCCTTATAAAATTACATTTTGTAACCTGGACGTAAAAATTTCGGAAATATTTCGTTACCGGGAAACATGCTTCCTCGGAAATATATATATATATATATAAAAAAAAAATATATATATATATATATATATATATATATATATATATATATATATATATATATATATCACAACATATTTAGCAGCATTCTCTTCGACAAATCTGTTAACCCGAATTTCGTCTAATATATATTTCTTATAAAAATATATTTTTAACCACGACGTACTATACGTAAATATTTCGTAACCCGGGAGATGGAAGCATGCTGCCTCAGTAAAGAAAAAAAACAATAAGTGACAAAAAAAAGAAAAAAAAAAACAAACTATCACATCGAACATATTAGCATCATTCTCTTCGATAAAGCCGTTAAACCATGTGCGATAACGCCTTTCATGATCAATTGTTTTCATTTCCAGTTACGCGATTATTTTGTAAGGGAATAATTTTTTATTTTTGTCTGGCGGCTTTATGAGAAGTTTCAGGACAAATATCTTGCTGCTGCGCTAACGTTCGTAATGATTTTCTTAGACACTTTTGCATAACTGTCAGCAATATGCAAGTTTATCTTCCGATAGCTTTGCTGGCCTTCAACAAGGTTTGACTTCATCCACTGAGCCCGTTTTCGAAAATGTACCAACAAGGTTACGAACTGCAACGAGATGTGAAACAGGTGTCTCTGCAAATTTATCAGCAAAACGAGGTCGCAAAAAAATTGTGTATCTACCATCTTCTCGAATTACTTGTTCGACGGAAAATACACGCTTTTCAGTTCTTAAAACTCTATTGAGGTGAAATAGGAAATAGGAAAAAAATAATATGATTAGAAAAGGGCACAGTAATTTTCCAAAGGCCCTGAAGAATCTAGAAACAAATTCATCAGGTGAAGCTGGTTCAGTACATATATATCATATACGGATCTAAATATTATAGTTTTTATAAAAGGCATAGATCATTACACACAAGGCAAACTCATATTTATATTATAAATTTCTATTTCTCTATATTTATATTATAAATTTTATTGCATTATTATAGATTTAAACCGTGTATACTTACGTCAATTTTTGCAAGACTCAACGTTTTTAAACGATTATTAAAGAGCAAAGTCAAAAAAAACACAATCGATATATACGCAAGTTCATTAAAAAGGCTCATCTCGTTGGGTATTTAATTAAGGTGTAACAATCTATTCCTTTCACACTCACACACAGAAATATAGATGAAGGCAATATAAACACAATGTGTATATCGATAAACAATGTATACCCGAAAGTGAACAGCGTTCCCTTTTAAATATAACACATCTGAAATTGGGCATATCGAACTGGGAAAGTGATATTGCACGCAGTCAGAAAGTTGCGGTTTGACATGATAAATGACGACACAAAATATGTTTTCCAAGTCCTTACCGATTTCTGAAGAAACAAGTTTGAAAATTATGTTTAGCTTCAAAATTGTAGCGTTGCAATTTAATTCCGGTGATCAGTGAAAGCATTATAAAATTTATAATATTCTCATTCTTTCAAATTGTACATGAACAAAATGAATAACACAAGCAAATTATTACTAAATAATTGTGCATTCAAATAAGACTTTCATTTGCATAAAAGAGAAAATATACTGAACAATTTAGAAAAAAATATGATGTAATATATTATACAGAGCAGCAGTTTTAGTTTGATTTTCAATAAGCAATGGAAATTTAAAAAAAAAATTGTCTTATAATTTGTACCCAGCAGTATTATAGTGTCACATACACTTTTATCTATTTTTATACTTTGTGCCTAGCAGTAATATTTACCTATGTTTTATCAATTATGATGCAATAAATGACCTCAGAAATGATCTAACAAATCTTATTCAGTGAGTAGCTTTCTTTAAAAAATATTTTACAATTTTTTACGCAGTTTTTATTCATCGAATACAGTAAAAGCAAATTGCATATTTTGCTTGTGGTGATTCATAATTAAAATTCAGGTTTGAATATATTTTCCATTCGATATGTTTAGTACAAAGGATATAAAATTTATTCGGATTTATTCTTGAAATAGTAAAATTTTGAAGTCAGTTCATAAGCAAAAGCCTGCGGATATTAGGTATTTCTGTAAATTTTTCAGACGATCTAAGTGCTCCAAAAAAGTGATAAAAGCTATTAATTTAATTTTTGGTGACAATAATTACAACATAAAACCCCAGGTTTCACACCAAGTGCAATATGCTTTTTTCTAAAGAAGATAAAAAAAGAACTCACCTAATCTGAAATAGTTATCTCCTCTCTCTCTCTCTCTCTCTTTATATATATATATATTTTATATATATATATATATATATATATATATATATATATATATAAGGCTCAGACACTAATATTCCATGCTTATACTTTATTACATTGGGATCGTAATCATGATACAGTTCATCAAACCTACAAATTGAAAAAGCTTTTAAAATTTGTAGGTCTGATGAATTGGATCGTGATTACGATTCCAATGTAATAAATTATAAACATGGAATATTAGTACTTAAGCTTTTTATATTATATTCTTACTCTGTCCTGGACATTCATCTCTACCTATATTGTATCCTATTATATATATATATATATATATATATATATATATATATATATATATATATATATATATATATATACACCACTAATATATCTATCTATATATATATATATATATATATATATATATATATATATATATATATATATATATATATAATAATAATAATAATAATAATAATAATAATAATAATAAAAAGTAAACGCCAACTCTTGACAATGTTAACTACGAACAAGGCCACAATGTGATAACCGTTATCGAAAAATTAAAAATCTCTCTATAACACAGTAAAACATACACATAATGCACGCACCCAATTAAGCTGAAAAATTGAATCATCCTTGAAATGGCTAAAGGTGTAGCCGAAAGCGCTCGGAACTATCAAATATTTGGACAGTTTTTACACACTCTTTGTCCAGAAAAGAAATCTCTTTTTCGAACATAAGAAAAATTAAATAAAAGTAACCTTAGTACCTTGTCCGTCGTTTTGAAATATATATATATATATATATATATATATATATATATATATATATTGTGTGTTTATGTTGTTTAAATACACAATATATATATATATATATATATATATATATATATATATATATATATATATACACATATTGTGTGTATTTAAACAACATAAGCTATGAAATCTCCACAAATACCCTTAAATTTTTATAATTGGTAATAGAAGTCATTGGTTTATGTCAACGGCTTCCCATACTTAATACTTCTCGAATTCACACTCGCGTGGTCAGCGTCTTGTATACACGTGCTTATTGTTGGTTGGAAAACATCCATGTAAACAGAAACAGACTATCATCACTGTCTTGTCCGTATATTGCTTATTGTACAGTAATTGTCATCTTTGATAATGACTTATGTAAGCCGAAAGCTTAGAAAAACATGAAAAGTGAAAACTATGGACATAACTCGTGATGATGCAATACGCGGGAAAAATGATGTAAGAATGAATTGCAGCGTTTAGAATACTGATAGAGGAATTGCTATCTCACGGAACCAAGGGACGAGGTTTCATAAATAGCATTCTTTTTATGTACAGAGTTTGTTGAGCATAAGTGCTACGGTATTAATTAGAGTATAAGTTTTTAACTTTTTTTTATAGTAAACGATAACAGAATTAAATTCTTACATCGATCACCCATGCATTGCACTTACTCGTAGCTTGATATATCTCCTTTCGAATCTCATTGAAATCCGTGCAGATATAAAACTGCACACCATGAATTAACAAAATTCAGCTATGAGAATAATTCAAATTTTAAACGCCTTCAGAATTAAACTGATGTCTATTATTCTTCTGAGAGTCTCTTCTCTGCCTACCCTGATTATGGCTGATTCTAACCTTCAGGAGAGTGACTCGTTGCGCCTTCTCGGGATAACGTTTTCAGCTGACATGAAGTGGAAAGACTATATTGAATCCATTGCTAGATCAGCTGCTAAGAAAGTTGGTTCACTGTGTTGTGCGAGACAATATTATCTGTCTTGATCTTGTGTCTCGGCTTCAGTTGATTTTCTACCGCCTAAGGTTGATTCACTTTGTCTTTTCTATAGATACATTCATAGTAATTGTTTGGATGGCACAAAGGACATTTTGATTTTAAGTGCAGTACTAGATTGGCGTCGGGATATTATTAATTTACAATTGACCTGGCTAGATGTAGCAGTAAGTTCTGTAATAAGAGTTTCCTTGTGGATCTTCCTTCCGGCTCTATGTCTTCCAGCCAACTTTCATTTGCAATAGTTTAAAAACAATGTCAATCGCTATTTACTGTCCTCCTGAGTATTCTTTTCTCTTCTCGCTCATTATTAATGTTTCCCTTCTTAATTCGTCAACACCAAGTAACCACTTGTCTTAGTGGCTTTACTGCCTTGCATGGGGTGAAAACGATTTTAAAAAAATACTAAAACACTCTACAGAACCCAATGTCAGGAAAGACTCAACGTACTAGAAGCTATCGTTATACAAAACTGATGACCCTCTTTAAATAAAACATAATCTACTACAAGATATGTTATGTTGTGTGTATGAAATATTTATTATGCATATTTAAAATACGTAATATTTTTTGTGCGGTCTGGCACCGCTTAACCATTATATATGACATTACCGTGGACTTTTATAAACATTCGTGTTCGTAAAAAATAATAAATTGAAGCCAACCGAATCCTGAATATCACAACGACAACACATGGTTCTTGGAAATGACTGATACGATCGATAGTAATAGAACAATTCCAAAGAACAAACATGAATTTGAACAGTTTATTCAGAATTTCAATCCCAATAAACAACACTTCGAAGATTCGCAAAACACATTTAAAAGAATTAAGTAGATTCACTTTATCGGTTGTATTTCATCAAGCATGTTTGTATGAATACTTGTTAACTATATTAACAAATCCCTTTTGCAGGCGCCTGCTCAGGCACATTTTTGTTTTTCAACACCCAGCGAGCCCACCTGCGGTTTATACTGCAACTATACTGAGCGGACCCTTGTTGAAGTTTCTAGAACAGAGCGTTATATAGCGTGATCAACAGTCAGAACAAGACCACCACCATCAAACGCTCGGTCACGATGACTTGTGACTTCGTGTTAGCACAACCATCGACGGGTCCCCAGAGTGTTCGACCAACCTAATTTCTCTCACAAGACTTGGGTCAACAATCTTTGTATATTTTTCAGGCACTTTATATATACACTACAGCTGAAAAGTTTGAAGACACCCCCAGGATTAGCATGGTATGATTATGAGAGAAGAGTGAAACATTTCCATCACAAAAATGAAAAAAAACTATTAAAGTTATTGAAAAAAGGAATGGAATCAATTATCAAACATATTTTGAGAAAATTTTTCAAAAAATGTTTGCTGCAGTAATCAAGGCTAAAGGAGGATATTATGACGGGAGCAAAATTTAATTCATAAAATGATATGTTTTTTCTAATTATTTTTATCATAAGATTTCTAACAAAAATAATCATGTCTCACTTTTTTTTTAACCATGTATAATAATTTTGTCTTAGTTAAGTTGCAAAACATCTACTTTTGGGGCCTATTTAAAAATTAACAGGAGTCGCCTCAATCATTTGAACGCTTAGTGTATATATATATATATATATATATATATATATATATAATCAATAACATCACATGATAAGACACTAGTAGTGTTGAAACAAAATTTCAATTTTGCAGTGATGTGATAATATATATATATATATATATATATATATATATATATATATATATATATAGTGGCACCTGTTTGGAAAAAAAAACATCTGGTAACTCAACTTGCAGTAGAACAAATCGGTACCCGAGGAAAAATAGGAATACAAAAAGAAAGAACCAAGAACATTAAAAGAAGGCGAAAACAATCGTCCAGTGTTTAAGCTCCAAGTTCAAAGAAAAAATAAAGGAGTAAAAAGACAACTACGTAAAGTGCTCAATACACAAAGTAGAGCAAAACCTAAGAAAATCTTGAGGAGCCAGGCAAACCTATCTGATTCCTTTTTGAATTTGTAGGTCTGATGAATAGGATCGTATTTACGATTCCAGTGTAATAAATTGTGACCATGGAATATTAGTGTTTAAGCCTTTTTATTATATCCTTACTCTGTCCTGGACATTGAGTTCTACCTGGATTCTATCCTGTTAGAATTTTTTAATATATATATATATATATATATATATATATATATATATATATATATAAGTGTGTGTGTGTGTTTGTGACTGTGTCTGTCTGTGTATGTATGTATATATATTTATGTGTTTTAGATATATGTATATATATGAATGTTTATATTGACCACTAATATTATCTATTTATCTATATTTATATCTATCTATCTATCTATCTATCTATCTATATATATATATATATATATTCTTTGTCATTATTCCTAGATTGATAGCTCCACTGATTAAACCAACTCAGCTGACAAATCAAAAAGATATTAACTTACCTGTTAATGAAATTTCTATTTCATTTATTGCGCGAATAAGTAATTAACTGAGAACCTATCTATACCTCTAACCAGGTAATTAAGACTCTAACGAACAGTCTTAAGGGAGAGGTGTCTAGTTAACTTAATATCCCATCTTATTTCTATTATCTCCTACAGCTGGATTAAATGACTCAAGTCTGACGCCTCTACCGACCACACCCTTCTTTAATAACCCCTCACTGACCGCAGTCGCACACACTAATGCCCTACCCTTTAGGCTTGGTCTAAAATAGACGACATCATTATTGTCACATTGATGTCCAGATGTGATGACCCTATCAATTTAAATTCCCGTCTGACACTTCTCTGACCATCTGTATGGCCAGCCTCTTAAAACTAGCGATATCTTCGGTCCCCACCCGTCTTGGTCATTTCGGCCGTTTCTAAACGCCAAATATATTAAGACTTGTCTCAGTGGTTGAGGAATAGTTTTTGCATTATGAGATTTTGTAATCAAGCGAGTGATTATCTGTAACTTCATGTCTTGCGTCTTGCGTTCGTGAGAAGTTGTGAGCGGGAAGGAAAGAAACAAAGAAAAAAGAAAGAAAACATTAAAAATTATATCGATTAATGTCTGCCTCTTCTTATTTGAAATGAATTTTGAAATCATACTATTTTCTATATTTCTGACTTATTCATTTGAAACCAGACAAATAAACACACACACGCACGCACATACACACACACACACATACATATATTTAATATATTTTCTGATATATTGATACGGTTTATTTAAGAAATAGTCTGTTTTTTTTATGGTTTGTTTGTTTTTTTTTGTTTTTTTTTTAAATAAACAGTATTAATTCCGGCCTGTATATTCGAGACATTTCATAGTAAATATTTGCTTTTTGAAGGGTTCCATTTCTGTTGAAGAGACACATATTTTCTACGAAATGTCTGGAACATACAGGCCGATAAATGTAATTAATACTGTTTATTAAAAAAAAACAAAACAAAAAAAAAATACAAAAAATATCAACAATGACAAAAAAACGGAGATTTTCCTTAAATAAATTTTATCTATTAAAATAAAGTATTAGGAGAAAATGTATTAAATAAATGACGGACTTAATCCATTTCATAATATACATATCTGTATCTATATTTCTCAAAAAATCTATGTATGTGTGTATGTGTGATCGGAGGTTGTTTATGCACTTCAACATTTTACCTCCTCCGACTTTGATGATATTTTTTGTTTGATAGATAATTCTTCAGTGCCGGTTTTAAGTCCAAAATGTTGGGGACAAAGGCTCCCCATTACTTTCTATCCAATATAACTTTCAGCAACATTATTACGTTGGTGCAAAATAATGTCGTTTTTTTGACGTTCAACTTCAAAAGATCATAAAGCCTTTCATAATAAAGTTTAATAATCGAAATAAGAACCATTAGAATCGACACATTTTTGCCAACGAGAAACAAATTTATTTATCCCATTAGCATAGAATTCTGGAGTTCTGGAAGCGATGAAGTCATTGAAGGCCGATTCGGCATCATATCGGATTTTGAAGCATTTTTCGCGCAGGAAGTTGTCGAGATGCTTGAAAAAGTGATAATCGGTGGGCGAGAGGTCCGGTGAATATGGGGGATGAGGTAGAGTCCCGTAGCCCAATTCGTTCAGCTTCTGCAGGGTCAGTTGAGCAACATGCGGGCGAGCGTTGTCATGGAGGAGAATTGGTCCCTTCATATTGACCAATCTCGAGCACATACGTTGGAGCTTCTGGTGTATTTCGTCAGTTTGCCGGCAGTACTTCTCCGCCGTAATCGTTTCGCCCGGATTCAAGAAGCTGTGATGGATGAGACCGGCCGCAGACCACCAAACAGTCACAATAACCTTTTTTTGGTGCAATTTCGGCTTTGGGAAGTGTTGTGGAGCTTCTCCGGCATCCAACCACTGTGCCGAACGTCGCCGGTTGTCGTAGAGGATCCACTTCTCATCACCCTTCACAATCCGCTCGAGAAATTGGTCGTTTTTGTTGCGCAGAAGGAGCGTAGAAGACACCTCAAAATGACGATTTTTTTGATTATCGTTCAATTCATGCGGCACCCATTTATCCAACTTTTTTGACTTCCCTATTTGCTTTAAATGGCGAACGACTGTTGAGTGGTCGACCTCGAGTTCAACAGCAACTTCTCGTGTGGTTTTGCGAGGATCGGCTTCAATTGAGGCTTTCAAATGTTCGTTATCAACCGCAGTCGGCCGGCCGCGACCGTCTTCATCTTCGAGGCTCTCGTCACCATTGTGAAATTTCTTGAACCACCATTGTGCCACACGTTCGTTAGTGGTTCCTGGGCCAAAAGCATCATTGATATCACGAGCTGTCTCGGTAGCTTTTCGGCCTAGTTTGAACTGGAACAAGAAAATCGTGCGGATTTGAATTTTGTCCATGCTGTCGAAAAGCCTGCAAAAAATGAATGAAGAGATCGAGAACGGTAACGAATAACACGATTCGATAGAGCGAAAAACGCGCTTCAAAATGATATATAACATGGCTATATATATCAATGAATTAATTCAAAAATCATATATAAATGTAACATATGTGAGAAAACGACATTATTTTTGCACCAACCTAATATTTAATATCTGTTATTGGATATATATCTTTCATAAAAATTTTAAAATATTTTAAATTATTACAATAATATTATTTATTATTATACAGTTCTCTTTTCAGGGCCTTGCCCCCCATTCAAATTGTTATCCCCTCCCCCCAATTTGGGGGTGTGCCTCAGTTGTACCTAATCGTCGTTGCTAAGATTGATTTTTGGGTGCGCTGATTTTAAACTTAAACTGCTGCAATTTAACAGCAAAAATTCTCAGTAATAAGAGACTCAGTCAAAGACGGGTTATACTGCTAGTATATATATTTAGGAAAATCTAAATGATGAAATTGTTTTATGTGTGACACATTTCATCCTTCAGGATTTCATCAAACTAAAATGATGTCTAAGATGTTGTGTTTATAAATGCGCATGAAGGAAAAGGCACACTGAATTTATGAATATCAATTTTGAAATATTATTTTCTAAATATGTGTTTGGGTATAAAGTTTAGCCGATTTCATTCAGTTTCTTTTTGTTTATATGCTCATCAATTTCTTTTATTAAATGTTGCACATTGTGATAATGAAAGACCTGACAAGAAAATTGAAATGTTAAAAGGGCTTGGACGTCAATTTGCTGTAGATTATCTAGCGATTAAAGAACTTTCTATACTATTTCATCATTCCTCAAAAATAAAAAGAGACTCGAAGCGACAAAGATAATAGTCCTACAGAAAAATGATGAGGATATCGTGGACCAAGCGTGTGAGGTCTTAGAGAGGTTGCAAACATGGAAGAAGGTTATATTTAACATCAGGATGAGGCAGCTGAGGTTTCTGGGACACAATGAGAAAGGAGGGCCTGTAAAGTCATGGCACATAAAAATGAAAGTAAGAAATTGCTTTATATTTTAATTAAATTAGTATTTTCTTAAACAAAATGATGTTTAGAATAAGCAATCAATGCAATGAGTGTGTCGCTTTGTATAATAACACTTTTCGAGTTAATGTAATCTTTACTCATATTCCTTGAGGTTTCTCCTATGTATTTATTGTGGCAATTAGTACAGGTGTAAGGGTTTATTCCTCCTTCAAGTTTTATCTTATTATTATTTTGTTCTGTATTAAGTATTTTATTCATTTAGAAGATGTAACAAATTTTATGGCAAGGTGTAGAAACATTTTTTTCAGTTTTGGTTGTGATAGTCATATCTGTTAATTCAAACATTATTTTCAGTCGATACTCGTATTTGAAAAAGACGCCTCGATTTTACATTTATTAGCTAGTACATTCAGGAAAGCTTAATGAATAAAATGTACTGTGTGAGAGGGATCGAACCTGTGCCCCCGATTTGTAGGAGAAACCGCTTTTTATTGCGGTGTGCCTTAGAGAGCTCGATGGTAGAGTGAACTTGCAAAATACTGTCCCCCATCCCATTTTTAATGAAAGCCCAATTCCACGCACAGGTATTTCCTAAAAAATTATATCTAATAAGCTTCTTATATCAAAAGCTAAACAAATGTTGTTATAAAGTGTTAAGGGATTCATTTTAATCCGAACTTTTAATTGCTGCAAACATTATTTTTTTAGTGGATACGCGTATTTGAAATAGACGAGGCAATCATTGGTCGAGTGGTTCGACTAAGCCGGCAATAGAAGCCACAAAGACAAATTTGGTTAGTGGGAGTGAAAGAATCGGAAAGATCGATAAATATTAGTATCAGACAAAACAGAAGATGACGATTGACATTGCATTTTAATTTTTTGAAAATCGTTATTGACTTGAATGTAGGAAGCCATAAGAGTTTTTTTTTTCTTTTCTTTTTTTACGAGTGGGAAGTGTGGGAGAATAAACTATCAGCAAAGAAGTTACGGTTACCGCTAGCAATTTCTACAGTGAAATTATGAGACCTGATTACTAATAAAAGAGCTGCACTTAAATTCTAGTAGCAAACAAAGAAAGCTTATCAGAACAAATACCGTTTAAAATATTGATAGCAGTCTCAATGTGATTGATACCGATATGCCAGGTCAAGGCCGATAACAATATCGAATGGTCTTAGGATTTGATCAAGAATATCTAGATATAAAGCTGAAGAACAAGTCAAAATACACACACAGAAATATATATATATATATATATATATATATATATATATATATATATATATATATATATATATATATATAAAAAGAAAGAACAGTAAGATATATAATCCGGTGTACTTATACATATTTTTATTTTTACAAAATTGTGCTCAATGTAAATTTACAGAGCGTTAATATTATAAATTAATTGATTTAAAATATGTTTTTTCGCTACACAATTCTAACCATGTTTCAAAAATGGAAGCTAAAAGCCCCGAATTTTCGCTTGAGGATGAAATGGAACTAATGTCTTTAATTTAATTACAAAATTAAATTCGGGCTTTTTGCTTCCATTTTTGAAACATGGTTAGAACTGTGTAGGGAAAAACATTTTAAATCAAATAATATATATATATATATATATATATATATATATATATATATATATATATATATATATATTCCCAAAGCAAAATAAAATTTTAAATAAGAGATATAAACAAATTTTACTACATTATTAAAACACCGATTAAAATAAAAAATAAATAAATATATAAGATAAGAGTTAAAGATAAAAAATAAAAATAAATAAAAAGAAGAAGAAAATAAATTAACTCAAATAAATAAACAACTTCCGGCAAAATAACCGCCAAAATAGACTACCCACAATGTACCACTGACCCGTATATAGAAGTAGCCGAGAAAAAAAAACAACACTCGAAGCCTGACGATTGTGTCTAGCATGAAACAGCCTGTCGCCTCTAAGTGTTGACTTCACTGTTCACTTTTATATTTACACACGCTCTGTCTCTGATATTGAGCGTTTTATCCCATCAATATAGCACACCTTACGACTATATTTTCTTCATATATATATATATATATATATATATATATATATATATATATATATATATATATATATACCAGGAGTAACATAATTTCCAATTGTTACATTATACTCTGAATCGTTGGATCATAGGAATGATTAAAGATATCTTACTAGAATTCTCCGAGGTTTTTATAATACTATTGGACGCTACTTTGAGCAGTAAGAAAAATTACTCTCTAAACTTAACAGATTATCATGATAAAATCGATCATAAACGAAAATGGCATGTTCATTATTAATTAATCATAGCTAAGGATCGGAAGATCAGGAAGTATTGAAGTAAAGTTCAAATATATTATTCTAGAGTCATTTTCCACTTTATTCAAGACGATCTTCACCCTCTCTGAATTTCTAACTTTCTGTCCTCAAAGTTATCACGTACGATTTTCAAGTCTTTTTTCATTGATTTTTGGACGGCCATAAGTGAAACCTATCTCTCACGTGCCAAATGAATTGAAATGAATCTTTTTCAATTGATTTATTTAGCTCTCAGTTGAAATTATGATCCCACTGGCTGTTGTAACCTCTTCATCCAGTCTTCCTCTCTACACTTCACCCTTTTTTAAACTTATTCACCGTTCTCTTGCTGATACTTGAAAGGACTATGAAGATGGAAGCCAGAGTATGAAAGTTTGTACAATTACTAACGTCTTGAATGATCTTTTTCTTCATACCATTGCTCGGTTGGGAAGACATGGTGGGTCTGACATCAAACTATTTTCAACTGATCTCTTTCTGTCAGAATAACTCAAAGGGTTTTTCACTGATTCTTTTGGCAAATTGTGTCAAGATGACTGAAAACCTGCAAAAAAAACTGAATAGTGTTTTTTTAGATATTAAACATTTTATGGGATTGATAAATATGATATGGACAATTTTGTTGTTACACACACACACACACACACACACACACACACACACATACATATATATATATATATATATATATATATATATATATATATATATATATATATATATATATATATATATATATATATATATATATATATATGGTGAATGAAGGATATGACATATCCAAAGAAAAGATGATATGAGAAAAATTACTTATATATTTTTTCTTCTTAACTTACGCTGGCTCTGGACAAGCATTCTTAAAAAAATTAAAATATTTAACAAAACAGATATATATATATATATATATATATATATATATATATATATATATATATATATATATATATATATATATATATAATGTGTGTGAGTTTGTGTGTTTTTTGTGTGTGCAAGTATAAGATATATGTCGTATGATCGTGGACACTATACATTTCCCCCTAGTAAATTGCTTTCTCTTTTTACCAAACTGTATACTTTAGTAGAAATTAAATCGCACAATTATTCACTTTCGTTCCTCGATTTTAAACCATAATGAGACTGGACAATATTTAGATGCTGTCTCAGAGTGCTGTAAGCAACCTCCTATAGTCCGAAATAATTATCGCCTTTAAATAATCACAGAGTTGATAAACCGTAAAAAAACAAATCAATCTGTCAACTTTAAGGAGAAATTATGGTCGGACCTATTACGATTGAATTGTATTATTTTTTTTGAAATCGTTCTCTTATGTTCATGTTTATTTAAATTCCTAAATGCTTCACCACTGCCGGGCATTTTTTGCTTTATTTTGTCAATTATTGGCTCAGAAAGAATATTGTTATAATTCTTTTCTGAATTAATTATATCTCTTATTGTTTTGAAAGTAATTCATAAACAAAAATGTATGTTAAGTTAGGATAAATCCTTTTAGATTGTTGTTGTTAATTTTATTAGGTTGGTACAAAAATAATGTCGTTTTCTCACATATGTTACATTTATATATGATTTTTGAATTAATTCATTGATATATATAGCCATGTTATATTGAATTTTGAAGCGCGTTTTTCGCTCTGTCAAATTGTGTTATTCGTTACCGTTCTCAATCTCTTCATTCATTTTTTGCAGGCATTTCGACAGCATAGACAAAATTCAAATCCGCACGATTTTCTTGTTCCAGTTCAAACTAGGCCAAAAAGCTACCGAGACAGCTCGTGATATCGATAATGCGTTTGGCCCAGGAACCACTAACGAACGTGTGGCACAACGGTGGTTCAAGAAATTTTGCAATGGTGATGAGAGCCTCGAAGATGAAGACGGTCGCGGCCGGCCGACTGCGGTTGATAACGAACATTTGAAAGCCTCAATTGAAGCCGATCCTCTCAAAACCACACGAGAAGTTGCTGTTGAACTCGAAGTCGACCACTCAACAGTCGTTCGCCATTTAAAGCAAATAGGAAGTCAAAAAGTTGGATAAATGGGTGCCGCATGAATTGAACGATAATCAAAAAATCGTCGTTTTGAGGTGTCTTCTACGCTCCTTCTGCGCAACAAAAACAACCCATTTCTCGAGCGGATTGTGACGTGCGATGAGAAGTGGATCCTCTACGACAACCGGCGACGTTCGGCACAGTGGTTGAATGCCGTAGAAGCTCCACAACACTTCCCGAAGCCGAAATTACACCAAAAAAAGGTTATGGTGACTGTTTGGTGGTCTGCGGCCGGTTTCATCCATCACAGCTTCTTGAATCCGGGCGAAACGATTACGGCAGAGAAGTACTGCCGACAAATTGACGAAATGCACCAGAAGCCCCAACGTATGTGCCCGCGATTGGTCAATCTGAAGGGACCAATTCTCCTCCATGACAACGCTCGCCCTCATGTTGCTCAACTGACCCTGCAGAAGCTGAACGAATTGGGCTACGAGACTCTGCTTCATCCGCCATATTCACCGGACCTCTCGGCCACCGATTATCACTTTTTCAAGCATCTCGACAACTTCCTGCGCGAAAAATGCTTCAAAATCCGATATGATGCCGAATCGGCCTTCAATGACTTCATCGCTTCCAGAACTCCGGATTTCTATGCTAATGGGATAAATAAATTTGTTTCTCGTTGGCAAAAATGTGTCGATTCTAATGGTTCACATTTCGATTAATAAAGTTTATTATGAAAGGAGTTATGATCTTTTGAAGTTGAACGTCAAAAACGAAATTATTTTTGCACCAACCTAATATTAAGTTTATTTGTTTTATGTAATCTCGAAGAGAAACCCCCAAATTAATATTCATATGGAGAGCTTAACCATGAGTGGCTTAAATTTTTCTGTGGTCTATTTAAACTATTTCAGAATAAGTTACTTTAATATATGCATAGATTAATTGTAGATTAATAACATATAGTATATATATATATATATATATATATATATATATATATATATATATATATATATATTAATAATAAAATTGTTGGTAATCCGTACGGAATTTCAAGAGGATATAGATCTGTTGTGAGCCGTATGTTAAAGATAGTGTAAAATATTAGTATATAATGAAAAACAAACGTTTATATAACTATAGGTGGTATTTATTTCATTAAAGTCGATAAAAAACGACTTTATATCTTCAGACCTGTAAACTAAATATAAATGGAAAAAATCCACTCCATGTTTAAATATTCCGAATAGTGAATTAATATTGAGAAAGTGGGAGAAAGAAAGATGTAAATGTATTATCGTGTAGAAAAGGAGAGGGGGAATTTGTTGACAGAGAGAAAAAAGAGTTCGTCTCAATTGGATTAACTGGCATTTAGGACCCGTAGTGACCCAATTTAACATCCGGGTTGTGAACATATTTCTAGGAATAAATACCACAATAAATTATTTGTATAGGTGCAATTCCCTGGTTTTCTTTCGCTGGGTTCCATTGATGTTAATGTCCAGTTTTTCTGGTCTCTTGCTGACGGTCAGGATCTCGGCCTTACTGACACTGAACTTCATGCCGTATTTCTCGCAGCTTGAGAAGAGTTGGTCAGTGTGTTCCTGCAGCTGGATCCTGTCGTTCTTCATCATTGCCTAGTCGTCGGCGAACAGGATTTCGTTGACCGCCTCAGGATCTGAATTAGCCTCCTTTGTAATCTGGTCATTGTAGATCACGAACAGTAGAGGAAAGAGTTTGTAGTCTTGCCTAGACCCAGATGTTACTGGAAACCAGTCAGACGTTCAACTAGGCAACTGCTGTTAGTGTACATGGCCCGGATGTTGTCTAGCAGCTACCCCTTAAAATCGTACCGCGCGTGAACCTCCCATAGCTTATCTCTGTTTACTCGATCGAAGGGTTTTTCCTGATCCATGAATACCATGTGGAGATCTTGGTCGTGTTCTATCGGCCTCTGACACGGTTGTCGGAGTGCAAAGATTGCATAGGTGAACTCTCTTCCCTTCCAGCTAAAGCAAGCCAGTGAATTCAAATATCTGGGCAGCATATCAACTGGAAAAGTCAAATTCGACAGAGAAATCGAAACCAGATGTCAGAGCACCAACGCAGTCACTTACAAACTTGCTCTTCTTCTAAAACATCATAGATTTTCCATGAGTACCCAGGCAAATAGCACCAATGCCATTTTTCTACCAACACTGACATATCAGTGCCAGACATGACCCCTAACAAAAACCCTTGAGAGGAAACAGATCAGCTGTGAGATGAAATACCTGAGGAAATCAAAGAAAAAGACCAGGCGAGATAAGATCAGGAATGAGGAAATAAGAGATATGATATCAACACATCAAACGACAGGATCAAGTGGTTCGGACACCTCACTCATATGCCTATCAACCAACCAGGCTTACGAGCATACACCCTTAGGTTCTTTGGCCGGAGAGTCAAAAAGCGGACCAAGAAGAAGCTGGGGCGACTCAGTGGCAGACACTCTCAGAGCCCATGAGATATCTCTCCTCAATCTCACTCGCCTTACCGCTCACAGATGAGTGTCTCACTCCGCGACGCACAACAGCGCAAGTGGAAGGAAAAAACTAAACACAAACACATAGGTGCAATAATTATGAATATCCCATATATGGATATTTAAATTAATTGCAATAAGGAAATAAATGCATGAAAGTTGGCGGGTAGCTGTTAAGATGGTAACTAATATCATATCGGTTAATAAGGTTTATAGTATCATATGACATCGACAGCACTAGTTAATAGGTGATCTATGGAAGAAATGAATATTCTCCCCATTTAAGTTTTCCCCATTATGGATATTATTATATCTATGATATAATAACACCTTATTTTCACAGACAGAATGGAATGGCCAAAAGATAAGGAATGATAAACATGTTATGGTCTTAGAGAGATTTTTATACCTCTAAGTGATGCAGAAAATTATATAAACCTTTTTGCACGTAACCCACACAGAGAAACTATAATATATATATATATATATATATATATATATATATATATACCACACAAGCAGTGCGAAAATGAACAGAGAGTGACCCATACATGTAATAATTCCCAATGGGAAATTAGGCTACCGGAAGATACATAAGTGTTTGTGGAGAAGACATATTTAGGATTCCCAATGTGGAATCCAGTAGTCCAGATTTATCTTCTACGTATACAGCGACGATCTATTTCTCAAACAGGAAAGGGCGAGTTTTTGTTTTTTCCGAACATAGGGACTTTGTAACAGATATTCTCTATAACAGCTGAAGACATCATTTAAAAAAAAAAATGGCACTTGACTCGTGAGCTGAACTTTTAGCAGCTGGCTCGGGCGAAGCTGGTTTAGGTTGGCCTGTACTAAAAAAAAAAAATTGAAAACAAAAAGCAAAATTACGGTTTCACTCCTGGAAACTGTCTGACGAACTGGCAACTTTCGTCATTTTATCAAGTGAGTTTACTAAGCGGTCGGGTCGTGACCTCTGTGATGTCATCTCAATCAAAGGGAGATAATAGCCTTTTTGATCTTTACAGTTTATAACTGAAGGCAAAAAATGTTTATAAAAATAATCCAGGATAGAAAACAAAACTACGAAGTTTATATTGAAACTACAAATATTTACGTGATTACTAATCAAAAGTCGAATAAAAGAACGAGGTACACATCAAAGAATAGGAAACATACCAAATCAAGCCAACAGGAATATCTAGCGTCATGTTAATGGCAATATTAGCTGTTTCCTTATGAGGAAACTTTTGACATTCATTATCCGAGAAATTTCTACAACTGACGGTTAAAATTAATATAATATTTTTCTTAAAAGTAATTTTCAGGAAAATAGGTTTCTCCAATCTAGTAACTGTTATTGTTCTTTCCAGTACTGGTTGGAGTTTCCTTCCTAACATTTTATTTGAAGTGGTGTGGAACGTGAACAACTTGATTTTTGTCTTTATTTTCTCTTTACATGTGATGGCCATTTTAGCTTTTGCTGCTGTTGAAAATACTTATGATTTCTGTCACAGAGTTCAGTTCTCTGTGATTCTGTAAGTTCAGTCCACAAGGTTCGAAGAAGGGTGGTCTTTTCAAAACCCCGCCGGTTTCACCAGCTTAAAGCCATTTTAAACACTGCACTGAGAAAAACGTTAGAATAAAACTGACAGTTTAAAGATTTCTGAATTTGTTTGGATCCATTAATGACGTCCATATGAAAATATGATTCGGGTTTTAAGGTTAATGTTTTCGTTTTGTCGGGATTTGTGGTATCGGATAAAACTACTTCTAACTCAGCCTATTCTATGTTCAATTTCCTCATCTCCTATACTAGATTTCTTTTAACTCTTTTATACACCTTAGTAATCGCAGTATTTATTATATACTATCAGGTCATCCCATAATTTCAGTACGGATTTTAAATTTTTGTTAAAATGAACGAAATGTAAAGAGTATTAATAATGTCTAATGGAGCTGAACATTATTTTATGTTTAGATGCATTTAAACTGATCAAATTTTATTTCAGAGAACAATAAAATTAAATTTTGTTTGATTAAAACCCTGCTAACATGGAAGTACCCAAGAATCATTTGAGGCACATAATGCTTTATGAGTTCAAGAAAGGAAACTCAGCAGTCGAAGCGGCTAGAAACATTCACTAAGTTTATGGAGAGGAATGTGTGAATGAAAGAACTTGCAGAAGATGGTTTGCAAAATTCAGAGGTGGAGATTTCACCCTTGAAGATGAAGATCGAACGGGACGTGCAGTTGAGTTTGATGAAAAGCTTCTTGAAGCAGCCCTTGAAGAAAATCCTGCTTTATCAGTTGAGGAATTAGCAGTGGTTCTCAGTTCAAACCATCCAACTGTTCATCGTCATCTTCAACAACTTGGAAAAGTTCCTAAACTTGGAAAATGGGTGCCTCATGAATTGTCTGAAAACAACATCAAATCCCGAGTTGACATCTGCTCTTCTCTCCATTCTCGCCAATTTGTTTCACCTTTTTTGGATAGACTTGTGATTGGCGACGAAAAATGGATTTTTTATCGAAATGTTAAGCGTCGTAGACAGTGACTTGGTAAAGGGGAATGACCCCAGCCACAGCCGAAAAGGGAACTTCATGGGCAAAAGGTTCTTCTTTCAATCTGGTGGGATCGCCAAGGAATAATCCACTTTGAATTCTTACCACCTAATGCAACAATTAATGCTCAAATATACTGCCAGCAATTAGAGCGTTTGAACCAAGCTTTGAGGAAAAAAGACCTGCTCTAGTGAATCGAAAAGAGGTGATGTTTTATCAGGACAATGTACGACCACGCACAGCAAGAATCACGTCACAAAAGATCGAAGAACTTGGGAGAAAATTCCTCATCCACCTTATTCTCCCGATCTTGCTCCTTCAGACTATCAATTGTTTTGTAGCTTACAGAATCATTTGGAAGAAACAATTTTTGTAACACAGGAAGAGGTTAAAACTGACATTTTTGAGTTCTTCGAATCAAAGCCAAAAGAATTTTACAGTAATGGAATTAGTAAGCTTGTTAATAGATGGAAGGAATTCATAGATAATCAGGGAAAATACATTGTTGATTGAATCTGTAATTAAATGTAACATTTGGTCACTTGTTTTTTTTATTCAAAACTCGGACAGAACTTATGGGATGACCTGATAGATCCACGTCAATTTTTATTGTTCTTTCCAGCATTAGTTGAAGTTTCTTTCCTAACATTTCATATGAAGTCGTGCGGAATATCAACATCTTGATTATGTCATCATTTTTAATTTCGATTTATTACTTTTACCATTTACTGCCGTCGAAAATTCTCAAGCCATGATTTTTCTGTTAACCGGTACAGTTGTTTGTTTATTTTTTTATTTTTGGCGCCAGTCCACAAGATTCGTCATCTACACATAGAAAACATTCATTGATGTGTCGACGAGACATTGAATCAATCGGATACTTAGAATTAAGAAATTGAAATGAGTTCAATCTAGTCTATCAGGTTACAATATAAAACAAAAAACCAAATCGTGCTGAAGTAACGAAACACAACACATTGAAAATCTACCAATTGATTCAATATAATCGACCAAGTTCATGTGAGTGGAAAGCATGAAACCAATAAATCGAAAGGATTTGCTCACCTAGAGGTTAGCATCAACCATACAGGTTCATGGCCAAAAATTACTTAAGATGACTAAAAGATAGCAGTTGCGTTTCGGAGACATCAACTTAACAAGCCATTTCTTGCACCATTTAACAAGTATTTGAAGGTTATTGTCAATATAAGCTGTCATCTTCATTAGACCTTTTAAACTATCGGGAAATATTTAAAAAAAAACTTTGGTTATAAATAAACTTTGAGAAAAATCAGATTTTACTGGGAGACTTAACTTTATGTTGAAATCTTAAAATGTTGGTTTTTAGTGTATCTAGATGCGGATCCAGACGATAATATTCTGTTTTTTTTTACCGCCTTTTTCTGCTTTTTTATTGCTGTTGTTTTGAAATATACTAGATAATGATCGTTGATTTTTTTTTTACTCAAGGGAAGTTAAATGCTTCTAATCTAGGAACTATATTTACCGTAGAAAATCAGAAATAAAGTCCATTTTCTAAGACTTTTTGGCTTTAAAAAACTGCATATTTAAGCCCAGATCATCGCTAGTATTATTACTTTCAATACCGTATGCGTTCAGCGTGTTGTTTCGAAAAAGAAATTCTGTTCATATATTCTTTTATTTCAGTTTCTAGATATTTCACCTGTGTAATTCTTGGGTTGTTTTTATCACAGTTTCTTCTTTATATTCTTTTTAACCTATTTTGTTGCATTCACAGAATTTGATGATAACGACAAAAATATAACGATATAGAAGGAATAGATTTATATGTCTTCGGCTTCAATAAACCATCGGGAAAAGCAGAAGATAAAGAAAAGATACGAAACAATTAGGAATATTTATTAAATAATTATAAAATAAATATAACTTTGCAGTTTGCGTGTTCAACTCAAACCTTTTGACTCATAAATAGACAAGAAATTCATGCGAATTGATTTCAGAATTACAATGAAATGACCTTTAAATTTCGACTGTTCTAAACTTAACCGATTTTCCACTGTCATTCCGCCTTAAACTGAAATCAATTCAAATATTTGCTCCGAAAGAAAATTTAAATATAAAATTAAATATAAAATCATATATTCTAGACAGAAATTGATATTAACCCCAGAATTAAATAGAAAGTAACCAAAGTTGTTTTTTTTTTTTTTGTTTTTTCATTATTTCTTTACGTGATTTTTAATGCTAGTAATCACGATTACAATTTCACGTGACAGGCGAAGCGTCTGTGGTACAAAAATTAATTATTAACGTCCAGTGAAATTACCGGTGAAAACGTCCGGCATGTTGGCTTTGAGCCGAAAGCTGCTTATTAGAAGCAATTTCAACTCTCGGCAACGGACAAGGACTTCCGGTGGTGTTACCGGAAACTTGTTATCAGCAGTATTCTTGATATTAGCCCTACTCAGGGTGGTGGTGATGGAATCCTGAAATAACTTCAAAAGCCAGCCAACACCTATGAATAATGGAACGGTCGGCTTTGAGTCGGACGTAGAAAAGGTATGATTCCTAGGTATAAGACTTTTAGATTTTCAACACTGCAGGGGAGTGCTTTCGCGTGACACTGCGTCCCTTGAAACTTGAAATGCCGAAAGCAAGAAATAACCATGGCCAAACTATACATTCTTACGTCTCTGGGGCAGGGTCGTTGCGGTGAGAAAAGAGAGAAGGTTGTTTGTATGAAGAGAAAGGCGTGGGGCTGTCGGTTGATTTTAGCTTAGTTCAGTAGAGTTATATTTAGATGGGAGAAGACAAAGAGACAACAAAAGAAGGGGGAGGGGCTAATTATGTGAAGAATCTATGAGATGGTTACAGCTAAGGACAGCAAATGAAGAAGAAGAAAGTAGAAGAAAGAGGAGTGAATGGGTCCGACGTGGGAGTGTATTTTGGCGCGAAGGCTTGCGAGACATCCTTATTTGGTTCGCCGATTGCTGGGCCTTCATGACGATACCGAAATAGTATTTATTATTCTGGGACTTGGTGGGCGACTGAGGTTAGGATGCGGACGGGTGTGATGCAAGTCAGTGAAAATGAATAGGGAGCCATTCTGACTGAGAAGAGTATTTTGGTGAAAAGTTCTGACAATTGTCACTCAAGAAAATCACACTCCAACTGAAAAAGATTATTATCATTAAAAACTTTAAAAAAAAAAGAAAAAAGAAACTTACACACCGATAGAGCAATTATTGCGAAGAGGTGTTTGAATTTATTTGCAAATGGTAATCAGATGCTAGAAACGAACCTGAAAATATGTAGACAATATACAATGGAGGATCACTTACTACAATAAACGTTATTTTTTAGAGATTTGTTTTTCTTAGCAAGTGCAGTTAATGTCAACCGGCCTAGGTCGAGAGATCCTAAAAATGAGAAAAAAATGCGCCTCTTGACAGGAATCGAACCTCTATTCTCATTAACTTACCTTTATAAACAAAAGGAAAATACATGTTCGATTCCTATCGGATCGGGTACATTTCCATATAATAGGACTACGCAATCTAGTCAGGGTGACATCAATTTTTCTTTTTAAGAAAATTCAAAATCAAGCAAGTAGAATGAAACACGTGTACCTTCTAAAGATAACATTTAAAGCAATAAGAAATAATTTCGTAGTCAGGCTGACATCAATTTTTCTTTTTAAGAAAATTCAAAATCAAGCAAATAGAATGAAACACGGGTACCTTCTAAAGATAACATTTAAAGCAATAAGAAATAATTTCGTATTATAACGTCAATTAAAGATGTGGTACTATACCTATGTGTGGCAATCAATTTCATAGAATAAGTCAAGTGCAGACTTGACATTTTACGGCCCCAGTTTGGGATAAAGATCTGCAATTGACTCTGCGTCAGTGGTGAACTCGTGATGTGAACACCTGTGGACTAAAATACGTCTGATATATTTGTATTTGAGGAAAATCGTTAGATATATAAACATCTTTCCTGGAAAGAGGGGAACGTATCATTGATATATAACACACATGATCGTGTAAGGATCACGTATCGGAAAAACACTGAAAATAGTCGTCGAAGTGCAGAATTGAATAAAATTTTATGTTAATTAATAATGAATCAAGCTTCATGTTTTCTTTTAACCAGCACATGAACTTCGTCCAGTGTACATAATACCTTATCTCAAAAATATAGATAAATATCTTAGAATAATTGCCGAAATGAAGAGTTGAATAAAACTGAATGTGCATTAATGAAGTTACAAGTTTCATATTATCATTGAACCGGCATACGCACTTCATTCAAAATCGGAAGTAAAGATTCATATGCTCGTGAAATAGGATGCCGATTTTCTGAGCATAACTTTGATGTGACCCGAGACCGAAATTATGGAGCATTAGGCGTGAATCGAAATAAATATTCAGTCGTAATGTATCTATCGAGACAAGCATGCTAACCATCAATCCACATCGGAGTGCTCTTGTTCGTGAATCAGGATTGATAAATGTTGCGATAAAAAAAGAGAAAACTAGAGTTGAAGTAAAGATTGATTCAAAATTAATGAAATGTATTGGAATCTAATAAAAGTACACAAATTAATGTTGAGCTCGAGTCTCATAAAAAATTAAGTTCGTTGAAGTACTGAACTTAGTACAGAAACGCACTCCGAAAGTCATCTTCCACCGGAAGTAACTGTGACAAACGGATATATTTATCTACAAAGAAGCCGTAATATCCAACTTATATTATGGCTGCGAGATCTAAACGCTATAGAGATTCGATTTTATCCATCTCAACGAATTTCACCAACGAATTATCCGATCCGTCCGGAACATCAGCTGGGAAGAAAACATGTGGAATATCGAGGTGCTGATTTTTCGAAAATCCACAGAGATCAACAATCAAATTCGGATTAAATATTTGGGATTCCATTCATACGACATAACATCAACATAGAGAGAAATTGTGTAATAAATATATTTCTCTGTTGACATTTAAAAGGAAGAAAAGCTTTAAAATCATCACGTGAAATTCTACTTGATACAAGTTAATTTAACCAGACGACGCCTACTTTCCAAAGTTCATGACGTGGGTCAACTGTCTTCGCAATTGGAGCGTTCTCGATGCAGTCTGAAGATGTCTTGTAAGGTTTTTTTCTTACCTGGAATCGGCAGAGACAATTTTCCCTGGAGCCATATTTCTTCCCACCGACATTGCAGTGATGAATCACCTGTCGAATGAAGAAAATCCAAAACGCTGTGGTAAAAAACAAAAACAAAAACGAAGACGATGAAAATAGTCCGCATGTAAATAATATAAATAAATAAAAGATGTTTTTTACTCATTGAAGTATGAACTTAGGAAAGGCATTAGGCCCATAACTTTTCAATACTTATATTATTTAACCTACCCACAAGCTGTCTGGAGGATTATCTTTATGGCTACAATGATGGCAAATCTTCTTAAACGACCTATGCTTTCTGAATGAACGCGGAGAACTCACCCTACTATATTTGCAGATGTTTAATCAGGCATTCGCAGGATCTGCAAGATTGCAAATGGTTTGCATTCCTTTTATTATTTGAGACAATTGTAAGTTAAAGAGAGTTGGTGCAACTATGACCCAGTTGAAATGATCCTAATATTAAGTCCCTGATCTGTGGCCAACATAGCGGTTTTCAGCGTTTGAGTTTAGCTCAACAGGGTTCACTTACGCACTAATCTCCTTGAGAAATCAATGAATAATTTTTCTCCCTCCAACTATGTGTTAAATAGCATGGCTGTCTAAGCCCCCGAAACATGGATTCGAACCAGGCAATTGGAAACCACTCTGTTATTATTCCCAAGAAATCATAAAATTCCTCATATAATAAAAAAGGAATCTGTGGGGAGACATGATCGAATACACCTTGAAGGGATTTGACATTATATATATAACACTTTCAAAGTAAAGCAAAATAACAGCGTCTGTTTCTAGCCTTTTTTTTTACAAGGAAAATTAGTCACATCTTCTGTCTTAACTTAGGTACCTCCACGAGATCGCTAAAAAAAAGAGCATAGCATGATGAAAAATTTGACGAAAACAAAATTTTATCGTCTAAATGTTTGTTATTATTAAGAGGAAAGGTCAAGTATTTTTGGGGTATTTTTTTCCATTTTTTAATCGTTCCTAGCACGTCCGAAGTTTTCGTTAAAATCTAGTTTTTTTTGAGTCAGCAAAATTGACCATTTTTTTTTCCATTTAAAAAAACTGGAAATCTGACTCTGAAATTTTTTAAATATCAATTATCATTTTTTTCAAAACTTATTTTAAGAAAATCAGAAATTATAATGTTTATTTAAAATATTTTGAACCAAACTTAACTTAGCTTTTTGTGCCAAAAAAGATGTAATTTGAAAAATAAAACAAAGCAGGTCATAAACTTTCGCGTCTCTTGACATATGATGAATGATATATTTACGAATTCCATGAGGATAATTTGTTCTACGGAAGGAGAAAAGTGAAATAATTTACAATTACGTGAACAAATTATTTACCCCGTTATTTTTAACGAAAACTTTCAGCGGTCTAATTTTTTTTTTTTGTACTTAGCTTTCACCTTTACGTTTATGATGCTTTATGGGAAATATATTGTAAAGAAATTAAAATAAAACTGTTAAGAGTGACATTAAATTTCATATTTCTTAAGAAAGGTATCTAATTAATTTATAGGTACCTTTCTTATGAAATTTTATCAGAATTATTACATAAAATACTATAATTTTATGTACATTTATTACATTCTACTGTTATTTATATTTGCATTCATTTTATTATTAATTTTGATATTTCATTTATGGAAAAATGTCGTAACTGAGATTAATATAAAAATAAGATCATATAAATTTCATAAGATGATACTGATACTTGTAGGTACCCTTCTCAGTTGAAATTGAAAAATCAAATTAACTTCTCCACACGTATTTCGCAAAAGTAAAGGCGTTAACAGCGGAGAACAATGCTTAACTCAAATAACGCAGCTTAATTATATTCTGGTTGGTCTTCCGTATTTTATAATTACAGCTCGATTATAAGCACAAAATTACATTTCTTAATTACTGGGTATCTTCTGATTAGTCAAAATGATACAATTTACAACGCGCTAAAAAAAGATCTATCTCATAAGGACACTTATGAAAGCCGATGCGGCTTTTAACTAATTTTATAATATTTTAACAACTTAAATGTAAAATCTATTATAATTAATGAAATAACAAATAATTGTATTAAAAAATCATTTTCATCGAAAAAATTTTTTGCTTTCAGAAAATATTGTCCATATTCATAAAAACAACTAAAAGCAAATAAAAGCATTTGAAATTAAATAATATCTTTGTTTTATTGAGTTTTGTATGTTACAATTCAGAGCTGATTTTCAGGTACTGCGTATCCAATTAAAAACAAAAAAAAACATGATTTGCATTCCTCAAAGCCCTGTGCTTTTAATTATTGTAATCACTAAAACCGATGCGATCGAATTTCTAGCGTTTTCATAAAAATTAGTTGGGGGGGTAATAAATATTTAAAAAATATTTCTACCATGACTTTCATAAAAAAAACATATTTATAATAATTTCGGTCATCTGTGAATAGTTCCTGAAAGTTTCATTAACATCCGATAATTATTTCTATTTTTGCACGATTTTTCAAATTAATGTGTGTCATACCAAAAAATCTTGCTAAAAATTGTCTATGTTATTTACTAGTTCCGCTGATACAAATAGAAAAAAGTTTTTTTTAATCAAAATTTAGAAAAAGAAGGAAATTTTTTTAAAAATAATTAAAAAAAACTTTGGTCTTTCCTCTTAATAATAACATAAGCATTTAGACAATAAAATTTTGTTTTCGGCAAGGTTGGCGTCTTTTTCATCAAGCTATGCTCTTTTTTTAGCGATTTCGTGGAGGTACCTATCTTAACTTCCTTCCCTCTTTTTCTCTCGATGAGTTTTTTCTTCTCTAACCACTTCGATATCAATATATAACTTTCGTTAAGTTAACTGTTTAAATGTGTCAATATCTGCTAACTCACTCATGTCTTCTCTCTCCTACCTTACTTTCTCACTTCGTTAATTTACATATGTTTAGTACGACCCGTCAAAAATGTGTAAATTTTCTTTTTCATTTTTTGTTTGGAAGTAAGGTCTGATGATCCGCAGTCCTTTAAAAGGGCTGTGGTGAAATAATTTATTACATGGAACCTTAAAGTGGTCTGATTTTATTTAAATTATTTGCGCTGAATTTACATTGAGCTCTCTGGATTTTATCCTCCTTAGGTTTACCCATACGGATTACCTAGTTTTTCATAAACTATATATATATATATATTTTAAGTGTTTTATCGTTAAAAAGAAATGGAAATGTGCAATAATAAAAGCGAACAATGATGTCTCTCAGTATTATTCATCTATTTTCTTTATCTACATTTCCATATCAGATACGATTCCTGTAAAATAGAATTTTAAAAAGCAAGGTCGCAGATATATTTGAAAATATCAGTTCCAAATATTTCTTGCAAGTGGAAAGAAAACAAAAGGAAGAAAAGGAAGAAAAAATGCTGGACGAGACTGGGACAGTAGCAATTTGGCGTTGGAACACTTATAATGGCGTCAGTCCCATGTTTAGTTTTCGATTTCGTCGCCGTTCACGTCTTTTGGCCGTGAGCACACGAAAATCGGACGAGATATGGGAGGAGGTGGAGGAAGCAAACAACGGACGCTCGTCGACTGTGAATCCGGATGATAAAGTGGAATCGGGGAAAACTGCTGGAACTTTTCCCAGGAAAGATCACCATCTTCATTGCATTCTCGATACTGATGGAGTCCAAAATCCAGACGCGTTCTTCATTTTATTGTCTTGACATTTTCGAGCGGCCATTTGTCTCTCATTTTGTTTTAGTTTGTCTCACGTTTCTCTTTATCGCAGCATTATTTGGCTTTCCTGCTCAATTCGAAATGAACCATTTTTCTCCATTTTGTAATGTGCCATTTTCTAACGCTGATTTATCTATTGAATTGTGACTAAGGCGCCATCAACTCGCACTTTGGCTATATTTATACTTTTTTAAATAGTATCTCTTAGCAAAGTTTTATGGATTGAATTTGTAGTATGTCCTTCTTGTGCTTCACTTCGGTCGAGTTTGACGTTTTCATTTTTCATTTCTTCATATCTATTCTATGTATTCACGACTTTAATTAATGTTTCGATCCCCCATAGATCCATTGTTCCTGTTCCTCTCTTAGATTAGTTTTTTCTGGTTTATCCTAATTGATTCTACTATTCGCCAAGCGTTCGTGCGACTACATCCACACATATACACACGAGCACAGAAATTATCCAAATACACACTGGCACACACACACACATACACACAAATATGCATTAAAACTAGTTTTATAGTATGCGATAATTATTTAAATAACAAATTAAGATAAACAAATTAAAAAAAACTACGAATATACGCCTAAACAAAATTTATCTAAAAATAATAATAATAATAATAATAATAATAATAATAATAATCAACCATAAAGTAATAAATATTAAATAATGTGCCAGATGTTAACAAGCAACATTATAAACCAGCTACAATTGAATTCACCATTAATTGAACATGTTAACCTCAAGAGAAACTTGAAATAACTGTTATTGCTCACCCAATAACAGTTAGAATACACTAGACATTGTTACCCATAATAAACCATTAAGCACCTTATACAAATAGTCGAAGCAACACGAAACACACATGGTCTAAAGATTCCGTTCAATATATAGAGAGGAGGCACGGTGGAGTAATGGTTATCGGCTCGGATTGAGGAATCGCAGAGCCGAGTTGAATCCATTACACTCACTTACGTGCTAATACCCTTTGGAAAGGTGTGAATCCTCTTCTTCTCCCTCCAGCTATGGATAAAATAGCAGGACAGACTGGTCTAGAAGAAAGACAACTCTGAATTCAAAACTTGAGGAGGGTTGTTTGGGAACCTTGTGGCACGTAGTGCACCAGGTTTCTGTATTCGGCCCTTCAAAAAGTGTGGATGGTCCTGCACGAAATCTTCACCAATATAATCGAATCTCATGTGCCGGTGTCGGGCTGTCAGTTTCCTGGAAACTGATCTGCCTGACCCTCATACATCGAATGAGAATCGATTTCGATATATATATATATATATATATATATATTCATATACGTTTCATTAAATAATATAGACAAGTGTTGTTTTATTTATTTTATGTAAATTTTTTTTCATAACATCTGATAAGTTTAATAACATTATCGTTGAACGAAGAAAGAAATTCCCAATATCGATCCATATTTTTTAATACAAATTTTTTTAATAAGCTTTCGGCTTACATAAGCCATTATCAAAGATGTCAATTACAACATGTTAAGCAATATACGGACAAGACAGTGGTGATAGTCTGCCATTGTTTACATAGATGATTTCTAAGCAACACGTGCATATAAGACGCTAGAAGCGAAAATCGTACCGCATCTGATGACGTCACACATCACAACACGAGAGTGAATTGGAGATGAAGTATGGGAAGCCGTTGGTATAAACCTATGGATTCTGTTATCAATTATAGACATTTAAGGATATTTGTAGAGATTCCATAATTGATTTTGTTTAGGTTGGTTTTATATATATATATATATATATATATATATATATATATATATATATATATATATATATATATATTTTTTGTGCAAATTAAGTCAAACAACCGCTTTAGTTTCCTTTCTTTCACCATAGGGTCAGTTTTAGACCCACTGGAATGACAGGGTATAATCGATTTCTATTTTTTCCTCAGATTAGGTCATTTGCAGTGGTGTGCAGTAATATGCATCTATTTTCGTATCTATGATGAAATTTCTTTGGCCTTGAAAAATATTGCGTCATCAGTGATTGCATCAGATTTTCATGAACACAAGACATTATTGTCTTGACTGTCCATTAGTTATCCTATGGACATTGTCTGAGATTGACTTTACTCCAAGGAGGCGTACGAAAATTGTAAGGCTGCGCGAACACAATGGCAAGCCTTAAAAGTGAGGAAATCAAAGTACAATCTCGGACAAGCTCGGAAACTCTCCCAATTTGAATCCAATCGAGAATTTGTGGTCAAACTGCAAGGAAAGACATTGTGGAATGGACACACGAAGTACTAACATGTGCACTGGATTGTGTTTTATGGGAAAATACGAAAAAAATGTAAATATATAACTGAATTATTCGTTTTGCTTCAATTAATTTGCATAAGAGTCATAATTTAGCTCTTGAAATTGAGCACTGTGGATGACAAGTTAATTCTTTTAACAACAGCCACCTGCACTAATGCAAAGCTCTTCAGTACAGTGAATCGTGCCCTATGGCTGACTGGCATTTGTTTACATTCTTTAAAAAATACGTTAGATTTGGCTAGCCCATTCTGTCGAATGAAGATAGCTCAGTGGTAGAAACTTTCGTGGTTTCAATCAATCCTAGCTTGACGTAATCGCACCGAGGAACTGCTAATGATATATATATCGCACCGAGGAACTGCTAATTATATATATATATAATATATATATATATATATATATATATATATATATATATATATATATATATAGTTGCATATTTAGACAGCAATCCTTCGTTTGTGCATGTTTCATTAAAAACGACGTAAATTCGGAGTTTTTATATATATATATATATATATATATATATATATATATATATATATATTATATATGTGTGTGTGTGTGCGTGTATGTCTGTATAGCAGGTGGTCGCTGAAAGACTGAATAACATAAAACAAAAATTAATTTTACAAAAACTTGAGTATCTATTGGTAATAAAAATTGTACCGTTTCTATTATGCATGGAAACATTTTTATAAGCAATTTCACAATCTTCTGAAGCAATTTTCTGACGATGCCTAGTTGAGCAGAACGACGATGTGTAGAATCTGAGGGATTCTCAACTTCCAACGATGCGTCAATTCGCACAGTGGGCTTAGGATCTGTTCTCGGAAGATGACCGGGTGATTAGGTTCCAAATCATGTTATCTCCATTCCGACATTAAAATGAAGCTGTTTTTTTTTCTTT
>CAHIKZ030001613.1:295000-300000 GCA_903632075.3 Acanthosepion pharaonis
GTTTTGAAACAACTTGGGTTTTTTTTCCACCATAGCTTTTGCCGATTAATCATGATATGGGTTCAACAAATATTCTTTACTGGAAAGTGATTTTAAATTAGTCGACATGTCACGTGCTAAATTATTTCGGTTATGATAGAAATTTAAAGGAAATTGAAAGTCTGAATATGCCTCTCGAATTTCTACTCACCTTGCTTTGAGCATCGAGTAAATTATGAGAGGAAAGTAATGAATTCAAATCTATTTGCTTAACCCTTGGAGCCCTGTGTTCTTGAACAATTTTAACCCTTTTGCCTGAGCTTCGGTGTCAAAATTCGCAAATTATTATTATGTAATATTTCACAGTGGATATAAAAATAGTTATAAGTGTTTAGACACTGTTCAACCGGTGGCTGACTTTTAACTCTTTTTTTCTCTACCAGTGGCTGGACATTACGTCATTTTTCTCTACCACCGGTAAAGCGGTGGTCTGAGCTCAATGTGTTAAAGGAAACTTACCCCACACTAAAAGAAAGTTGGTTCAGAACAGTGTTTACTTTATTCAAAGTCGCACTATTTGATTAAATGTTTGATTGTAAGTTATGAATTAATGTTTAAATATTTTAGCGCCTTACAAGTTAAAAAAAAGGAAAGGAAGAATTATCTTGTTTCGTAGGAATTTCTGGTAAGGTCTCGTTTCTTTAGTGGGTATGGTGCATTAAGAATAAGAAACATTTTGAACTAAAGAATGACTTCAAACGACAGCGCCGCTAACATGACCGTGAATACTAAAAACAGTCAGGCGAACAGTGGCGATTTCTTCTCATTTTAACACTAGAAAAAAAAGTATTGTTGCACTACGTGTTTTAACCAGATAATAATAATAATAATAATAATAATAATAATAATAATAATAATCTAAAAAATGTGGCATATGGGAACATCAACAACCCCTGTTGTAGTTGGAGCCCTAGGATCGGTTGGAAAAGATTCCAGTAGACTAATTGAAGGGATTCCTGGAAGTCCATGCCTCAAAGAGATACAAAAAATGTTCTGACAAGTACAGCACACACATTAGGAAGGGCTTTATCTATGTAATATATATATATATATATATATATATATATATATATATATATATATATATATATATATATAAATATATTTTGTCAGGGAAAGTGTCATGATGCCATTTCTAGCCTTAGGTTCCTGGGCGGGACCCGGAATGAAATGTGTAAACGCCAAAAAATAAAATAAAATAATAATAATAATAATAATAACAATAATAATGTTATTATTATTATTATTATTGTTAACAATAACAACGACTTCTCCTCCTCCGCCTCCTCCTCCTCGTCCTCCGCCTCCTCCTCCTCCTCCTCCTCACGGGAACAATTCTTGCTAACTAGAAATTAGCAAGTGTACATACCGAAAGATTGTGTTGACCCGAGATGCATATTCTGTGATAAAGATCCCAAAACAGTTTGCCATCATGTGTGAAGTTGCACAGTGATATCACCCACAGAATATGAAACATGACAGAGTCAGCCAATATCTGCACTGGAAAATATGCATCATTTACGAAAAGGAAGATGCAAGTAACTGGTATGAAGATCATTCAGACCCGGTTACAGAGATAGGACCTGTAACAATTTTGGGGGTCTTTACAATATGCTCACACACGCACACACAGAGAGAGAGAGAGAGAGAGAGAGAGAGAGAGAGAGAGAGAGAGAGAGAGAGAGAACAATCAGAGCTAATCGCCCAGTCATCGTGATCAAATACCACAAAAGCAGAATATGCTTCCTTATTCATATGGCAGTCCATACAGATTGTAACGTATCTTTGATATCTTAAAACACAAACTATCAAAATACAAGGATCTGTCTTAGTGGAAATATAAAAAATGTGGCACATGTGGACATCAATAAGTCCAGTTGGAGTTGAAACCCTCTGATTGGTTAGAAATGATCCCGATAGACTCATTGATATTATACCCTGTAGGCCATGCCTTAAAAAATGAAAAATACTGTTCTCAAAAGTACAACCCACACCTTACGAAGGACATTATCGATGCAATATGTGGTTGAGCTCAGGGTATTATTTTATTTACATTTTTATAAAAATGATCGATAGTAAATGTTCTGAAGTTATTTCTGACCCTAGGTCTCTGGGTGGGAATCAGAATGAAATGTGCATAGAATAGAAATCAAAGGAAGTAATAATAATAATAATAATAATAATAATAATAATAATAATAATAATAATAATAATAAAAGGTGAAACTGAAGGTCATATCCTTGATGGACAGAACCAATGCTTGTTAACTAGGAATTATCAAGCACATATACTAAAATACTGTGTTAGCCCAAAATGCTGATTTTGTGATACATATCCAGAAACGATTGATCATCTTGAAACATGTTGCACGATATTGGCACCCAGTGAATATAAAACCCGGCGTGACAGATTGGGCCAATATCTGCACTGGAAACTTTGCAACTTCTACGTGAAGGAAACTGAAAGAAACTGGTATGAACACCACCCAGACCCGGCTACTTAGATAGGATCTGTTACAATTCTATGGGACTTCATAATACACACTGACAAAAAAATCAAAGCTAACCGCCCAGACATTGTTATTAGTGACCACAAACAAAAAAAGTGCCTCCTTATTGATATGGCAGTCCCTCCAGACTGCAATGTATCTTTGTAGATATTCAAAAAGCTGTCAAAATACAAGGACCTTGAAATAGAAATCTCAAAAATGTGCCACATGGGAACATCAACAAACCCTGTTGTAGTTGGAGCCCTAGGATTGGTTGGAAAAGATTCCAGTTGACTAATTGAAGGGATTCCTGGAAGTCCACGCCTCAAAGTGATACAAAAAAATGGTTCTGACAAGTACAGCGCACACATTACGAAGGGCTTTATCGATGTCATTTTTTTTTTTTTTTTTGCAGTGGAAAGTATCATGATACCATTTCTAATCTTAGGTCCCTGGGAGGGACCCGGAAAGAAATGTGTAAACGCCAGAAATCAAAGGAAATAATAATAATAATAATAATAATAATAATAATAAGAAGAAGAAGAAGAAGAAGAAGAGGAAGAAGAAAGTTTCTCCTTGAAATTAATTTATTTTTTTTTATATTTACTAAGGAGTAGCCTACTGGATTCCAAGAGTAACAGAAATATGTTTCAGGCATATTATATCGTAAGAAATTCGTATTTGTTTATAAGATTTTGTAGACGTTTTTTTTTTTTTTTTTTTTTTTTGTCATCCACTCGGAATTGTACTAGCAAATCGCCCAGAGATTATTATCGAAGATAGAAAACAAAAAAATTGCACACTGATTTACACGAGCGTACCAAGTAAGCAAATATATATATATATCTATGTTAGCTCTTTCTTTTTAATTACTAAAATTACAAAAACCCTGTGACGGAAAAAAAAAAAAAAACACGTATTATTTAAGCAATTACACTGTACCTTTTGTGGTTGGAGCTTTGGGTGTAATAAAGAAAGAAACTCAAGACAAAATCAAAAGAAAATATCTGGTGCATCGTCTATCCTGTAAATCACAGATATAGATATATCCTGAGAAGAGTTTTGCCCATTAAATCTTTTATTTTTTTTTGTTAATATCTGCCTTTTTGTTTAATTGGAAAAAAATGGAAATGCAGGTGAAAAAGCACTATTTCAAAATAATAATAATAATAATAATAATAATAAACAGCTTCATGGCCAATACTCTGCCCGTACCAAACAAGCTGACGTAGACAAAACCCGTACCCATCAGTGGCTACGTAGTGCAGGGTTGAAAGCGGAAACTGAAGGTTTTATCCTTGCTGCGCAGGACCAATGCTTGCTAACTAGGAATTATCAAGCACATATACTAAAATATTGTGTCATGTAAAATGCAGATTCTGTGATAAATATCCAGAAACGATTGATCATCTTGTATCAGGTTGTACGGTGTTGGCATCCACTGAATATAAAACCCGACATGACAGAGTGGGCCAATATCTGCACTGGAAAATCTACAACTTCTACGGGAAGAAAACTGAAAGAAACTGGTATGAACACCACCCAGACCCGGTTACGGAGATAGGACCTGTTACAATTCTATGGGATTACACAATATACACTGACAGAACAATCAAGGCCAACCGGCCAGATATTGTTATTAAAGACCACAAACAAAAACGGTGCCTCCTTATTTATATGGCAGTCCCTGCTGACTGCAATGTATCTTTGAAGATATTCAAAAAGTTGTCAAAGTACAAGGACCTTGAAATAGAAATCGCGAAAATGTGGCATATGGGAACATCAACAATCCCTGTTGTAGTTGGAGCCCTAGGACTGGTTGGAAAAGATTCCAGTAGACTAATTGAAGGGATTCCTGGAAGTCCATACCTCAAGGAGATACAGAAAATTGTTCTGACAAGTACAGCCCACACCTTACGAAGGGCTTTATCTATGTAATCATTTTTTTTTTTTTTTGTCAGTGGAAAGTGTCATGACGCCATTTCTAACCTTAGGTCCCTGGACGGGACCCGGAAAGAAATGTGTAAACGCCAGAAATCAAAGAAAATACAAATAATAATAATAATAATATTTGGTATAATAAAAAACCGGAGAGAGTCACTGAAAAAAATGTTATAATACACAAAGATTCAAACGAAATCATTGATCATTTAAGCCCAGATAACGTTATTCCGTAGAAGATTGATTTTGATAGATTCTTCACGCTGCTCGTCCAGTTCATACCAAAAGAGAGCAGGCGGCACTGTCACAAAGTGGCCCCGGGAAAGCATATCTTCGCGAACGTAAAGAAGCTGCATGAGCAATCGCCATTATCAGCAGTCGACAATGAGCCATAGAAGTTCATATATGATAGAACCACCTTGACTGACAAGCGTTTTCAGTGGAATCCCCAATGCTCATCACATTCATACCCGAGGTCAGCTATGAATGTTTCTTATTAGATATTGCTCTACCTTGGGATAAGAACGAACAT